>JACRUU010000028.1:3992736-4005236 GCA_030449085.1 Kryptopterus vitreolus | reverse complement strand
AGAGTGTTAACGAGTATCGCCACCAGGTGGCAGTGCGCAAGGTTTTCCCCGACCCCAACGGAACCAGGCTTGTCTTCATTGATGACGAAAGCGACGGATTCCTTTACTCTCCTGTACACGTACAACACACACACACACACACACACACACACACACACACACACACACACACACAGTCTTTTATTTTTCTACTCTATTTACCTTAGATTGTTTATTTATTATAAAAATACACTTATTATTATAAGTGTTTTTATGCATTTTGGATGTAAATGTTTGTAATTATATATTCATTCATTAAGGCAGGATACACCCTGGATGGAATGCCAACCCATCGCAGGTCACACACACACACACACACACACTAGGGACAATTTTCCAAGGTGCCAATCAACCTACCGTGCATGTTTTTGGACCGGGGGAGGAAACAGGAGGGGAGGAAACCGGAGAACCCGGAGAAAAACCCCCTGAGGCACGGGGAGAACATGCACAAACTCCACACACACATGGCCGAGACGGGAATCAAACCCGGGCACTAATACTAATCAGATGTTGTAGCAGATATATATATATATATATATACCGTTTTTATTTATCCGTGTACATTTCTCTGCATCCTGTGCAGGTTGACAGCTCACTGTTCGAGATCCCCGACTTCTCCTCCACCATAACGGGTGTACTGTGGGAAAACTCTGTGAACGACAAGTCGGTTTTTGTGGCGTTTGACGAGGACAAGGTGTACACTTATGTCTTCCACAAGGACACCATACAGGGTAGAGGAAACCCCTAACCTCTTATCACCTTAATTCCAGTCCTGCTGGGAAACAGGACATAATTAACAAAAACAAAAAGAATTGTCAGGGTGCCAATAATTTTGCCATACACGCGTTTTTTGTATAAATCGCACCTGTGTATTGTGTATCTGTTTGCCTTGTTTATACAATTATACCTTTTTTTATTATTTAGTATATATTTATATTTGAGATTAACCTCCCGGGGTGTGTCACAGGTTCAAAGGTGATTCTGGCTGGTTCCACCAAACTGCCGTTTTCCCACAAGCCCTTGCTGTTGTACAACGGCGAACTGACGTGTCAGACGCCGAGCGGCAAGACAAGCAGCATACTGCTGAACACACACTCGTTTCTTAACGTCACACAGAAGAGCATCAGCAAAGAGCAGCTCCGGTCCCAGCTACAGCAAGCTATCAAGCTCAAGAGGTAGGTACCACACACACACACACACACACACACACACACACACACACGTTCTTATAAGATTTCATATGTATTTATTGCTTCCCTGGGAACTTTCTGCAGTATTTAAATGTTTCCGTGTGTGTGTGTGCGCAGGTTCTCAGCAGCATGGTCTCTGTGTTCAGCTCTGGGTAGCACCGAGGCCTGGGAGGAGCTGGGCAGGGCGTGTCTCCATCACATGGTGGTGGAGTTGGCCATTAGAGTGTATCGCAGCGTGGGCAATGTGGGCATGGTGCTGTCGCTGGAAGACATCAAGGTGTGTACAGAATCCCTGCATCCTTCACCACGCCTCCTTTCCTACTGCATTATTCCTGGCAAACACAAGCCACGCCTCCTTCACTAGAGCACACAGAGGCCACGCCCACTGACAAATGCATACTGTAGGCAACACTTCATCAGGTCTGACAAAGAGGCCACACCCACTTGGTTTGGTTTGATACGCAGAGGCCACACCCACCCGACTGGATCTGATAACCACAGAGGCCACACCTCCTTCATTAGATCTGACAAGCAGAGACCACGCCTCCAGTTTAAAAAGAAGTTATTCCTTCTTGTTTTCAGGGAATAGAGGATCAGAATCTGCTGGCTGGACACCTGGCGATGTTCTGCAATGACTACAACACAGCACAAGACCTTTACCTGGCTTCCTCGTATCCAATGGCAGCACTCGAGGTCTCGCTCACACACACACACACACACACACACACACACACACACATTCAAGAGCACATAAATGAAGGTTCATTTAAAGGATTGTATCTCTGTAATGCCATGATCAAGCTCTCTGTGTGTGTGTGTGTGTGTGTGTGTGTGTGTGTGTGTGTGTGTGTGTGTGTGTGTGGGTAGATGAGGAGAGACCTGCAACATTGGGACAGTGCCTTGCAGCTAGCTAAGAGGCTACGTCCTGATGAAATCCCTTTTATATCTAAGGAATACGCCATACAGCTGGAGTTTGTGTAAGTGGAGTTTGTGCACTTGCAGTAGCAGCCGGTGTTTTTCTAATCGTTTCTGAGAGCTGAATTGTGTGTGTGTGTGTGTGTGTGTGTGTGTGTGTGTGTGTGTGTGTGTGTTTTGTAGTGGAGATTACACCAGTGCTCTGGCTCACTATGAGAAAGGCGTCACTGGGGACAACAAGGTAAGAGAATTTGTTGGTATATACAATTCTGACAATAGTGAAATCCTGTAGATTGTTATAAAACTGTGTGTGTGTGTGTGTGTGTGTGTGTGTGTGTGTGTGTGTGTGTGTGTGTGTGTAGTTCCAGGAGCATGATGAGAGTTGCTTGGCCGGAGTTGCTCGTACATCCATCCGGATGGGAGACATTCGCAGAGGAGCCAATCAGGCCATCAAACACCCGAGCAAAACGCTGAAGAAAGACTGCGGTGCCATTTTGGAGAGCATGAAGGTGTGTGTGTGTGTGTGTGTGTGTGTGTGTGTGTGTGTGTGTGTGTGTGTGTGTGTGTGTGTGTGAGGCAGAAATCTATGAATGCACAGAGGTAGAATAATTCTATTTAAAATGCAGTATGTATATACGCATATATTTATTATGCAAAGACAATTAAATGATATAATTTTTATTTTCAGTTTTAATAAAGCTTTAATCAGCTTTAATAAATAAGAACATAACAAACTCGTAATCTTCGAAATCTGTTTTAAAAAAAAATTCCCAGCAATATTCGGAGGCGGCACAGCTGTATGAGAAAGGCCAGTACTACGACAAGGCTGCTTCAGTCTACATCCGCTGCAAGAACTGGTACACATGAGCAACATCTGGCGCACATATTTTTGGCGTATTCACTATAAGTAATAAATTAAGACGTTTTTTTTTTGGGGGGTGTAATTGTAACTGGTGACTTTTGCAGGGCAAAGGTCGGAGAACTTCTGCCCCATGTGAGCTCTCCTAAAATTCACCTGCAGTACGCTAAGGCCAAGGAGGCCGATGGAAAGTATGTGCTCCCCTCCTTTATGCCGTATTTCCATCCAATTCCGGTTTCTAAAAGATACCGCTGTGTGTAGACACAAAGAGGCCGTGCTGGCCTACGAGAGCGCCCGGGACTGGGACAGCGTGATCCGGATCCTGTTGGAGAATCTAAATAATCCGGAGGAGGCGGTGAGGATCGTGCGGGAAACCCAGTCTATCGAAGGAGCCAAGATGGTGGCCAGGTCTGTCATATTTCTACTCAAGACCCCAAAACCAAGTCTGATCTCATCAACCTCTTTATCGTCTGCAGGTTTTTTCTGCGTCTGAGCGATTACGGCTCAGCCATCCAGTTCCTGGTGATGTCGCAGTGCAGCGACGAGGCCTTTCAGCTCGCCCAGCAGCACGGCCAGATGGAGGTGTACGCCGACATCATTGGTGAGGACACTGTGCCATGGCGGGGGTTAAGGGCCGGGCTGAAGGATCCACTCGGATCCACTCGGCTTCCACCGCCCCCAATAACGGTTTATCTTCAAAAGAAAAACAGCGTCATTAATCTGTACTTTAGCCTTCACTTTCATCTCAGACTTCCTTTCTTCCTGTCTTTCTCGCTTTTTGTGTCCATCCATCCGTATTTAGAGACGTGCATTCTAGGGCTGGTGTTGTACGATATACCGGTACTAGGAAACTATCTGCTTTCAAAAACGATGCGATTCAACATTCTATTAGTACGGGTACTTAAAAATGACAGATGTAGTTCCCAGTGTTGGACTATAGGGGGAAGTAAAGAGCACAGTGAGAGAGTTTGAAATGATTCCGAACGTTGTCGTTTTCTTTGCCCTGAATCTTCTCCCCTCGTCGTTTACTCCCTGTTCCATTTTTCATTCTGCAGTGTGTTCTGTGTTACCCGCCCAGAGCGCTCCAGATTTCAGCAGATGGTGCGTCACAAATAATGGTCCGTGGGGAAACGCAGTGTTCAGTTAAATGGACTAAGTGAAACATTGAGGCACATACTTTGACTCATGGCCTTTTTTTTTTGTATTCGAGTTACTCGAGGAATCGTATCAGAATGATCATATTCACTACCTCTCTATCTCTCTCTTCTCTTTCTGTCCTTAAATTTGTCTGGGTGTCTATACATCTCTCTATCCAACTGTTTTCCACTCTTCCTCACACATCTAATAATCAGAAAGTGCTGTTATGTGTATGTGTCATGGCCAGGCTCCGACGCCAGTATGGAGGACTACCAGAGCATCGCTCTGTATTTCGAGGGAGAAAAGAAGCATCTGCAGGCTGGGAAGTTTTTCCGGAAGTGTGGTCAGTACAGCAGGGTGAGTGGTGTGCTCTCACTCAGGGTTTCCTCAGGGTCGTAAAATATCCAGCATTCCAATATCGCAATTTTAGGCCTTAAAAAGTATATACCGGTGTGTGTATATATATATATATATATATATATATATATATATATATATATATATATATATATATAGATATATATATATATATATATATATATATATATATATATGGTAATCTCAAATGCTCATGAAATGCTCCTGCAGCACTTTACAGTGTGTTTGATTGTTCGTCTTTGTGGTGATTATGTTTATGTTCTTTCCTTAATTGCTCCAAATATAATCATAAATAAACGATCAGCTATGGGGAAGTGCGTTACACAAAAAATAATAGCGTATTTGTGTGTGATTTTGATGTTGTGATATCGGTCTTATTTCATTCTTAATCGCCTTTTAATCGATTTTAACCACGTCACGCTCTCTTTCATTCCTAATTCACTTTGGTCCTATCTGTTCCCAACATACGTTACTCCCAGGCTGTTGATTATATATTCGTTTATTTTTTATACCTTTCTGTCTTACTCAGGCGCTGAAACACTTTCTCAAGTGTCCCAACAGTGATGATAACGTAGCTATAGAAATGGCAATTGAGACGGTAAGGATGGAACGACGACGACGATGATGATGATCATGATTATGCTTCCCTGTATCCCACACACGCAAAAAAAATGTAGACAGGAATTATTTTAAAAAGACAAAAAAAGAGATTTTAACTGTAATTACTGATTTAGCTTATACTGATTATAACTTGATAGGGGCACGGTGGCTTAGTGGTTAGCACGTTTGCCTCACACCGCCAGGATCCGGGTTCGATTCCCGTCTCGGGAATGTGTGTGTGGAGTTTGCATGTTCTCCCCATGCCTCAAGGAGGTTTTTCTCCGGGTTCTCCGGTTTCCCCCCCCCCCCCCCTCCCCCGGTCCAAAAACATGCACGGTAGGTTGATTGGCACCTTGGAAAATTGTCCCTAGTGTATGAATGTGTGTGTGTGTGTGTGTGTGTGCCCTGCGATGGGTTGGCATTCCATCCAGGGTGTATCCTGCCTTAATGCCCATAGACACCTGAGATAGACACAGACTCCCCGTGACCCGAGGAAGATCGGATAAAGCGGTAGAAGATGAATGAATGAATGAATGATTATAACTTGCATATTTCCAGAAGTGTAATATTCCCTGTGTATGATCAGGTAGGAGAAGCTAAAGACCAGGCGCTGAGCAATCAGTTGATCGATTACCTCATGGGAGAGAGTGATGGAATACCAAAGGTAAAATATTTCATCTTTGTTGACTAATATTTGTAACTAATACGTTTCCCTTACCTTATGTTTCGAGTTCCACTTCTTCCCACTCGTCTGTTTACTCAGCTCTATGGTTGTACAGGTTGCTATGATCCTGGTATTCCCAGGTTTCTTAATTCCCGGCATTTTATTCCCAATGTTTCTACATTTTCCTTATCCTTCTTTATCTAATGGTCCTCTTTATCCAGGTCCCTCTTTATCCAGGTCCCTCTTCTGCTTAATATGATATTAAAACACACTCCTGTTTTGCTATCTGTGTCCATGTTGGTTACAGTATTTTAGCATATTTGTTCATTATTTTATGGGGTTTTGTGCGTGTGTCTGTGTGTGTGTGTGTGTGTGTGTGTGTGTTTGTGTGTGTGCTACTATTTATTCTGTAAAAAAATCTCATTGTTATTTTTTTTTTGTTGTGCTTCTGTCGCTTTCTGCATGTAGTCTCTCTCTGTGAGTAAAACATTGCCATGCTGAAACAGCACAGGCCAACGTGTGTGTGTGTGTGTGTGTGTGTGTGTGTGTGTGTGTGTAGGTTTGTGTGTATACCAGCAGTGTGTTTAATGTCATATGATGAACAGACAAAACAACAATCACCAACTTGTCTATTGTTTAGTTTTTTTGGTAGTAGGTGTTGTTTAGTGTTTGTGTAGCATCTGATTGGACTAGACAGATCCGGAGATACGTGTGTGTGTGTGTGTGTGTGTGTGTGTGTGTGTGAGTGTGCGTGTGTATGCAGGAGATTGACAGATGTAACTCCCGCCTTTTCTTTCCTAGGATGCAAAGTATCTATTCCGGCTGTATATGGCGGTCAAACTCTACCGGGAAAGTGTGAGGACGGCCATTATCATCGCCAGAGAAGAGCAGGCTGCAGGTGTGTGTGTGTGTGTGTGTGTGTGTGTGTGAGTGATGACACTATATGGACAAAAGTCTTTGAGCATCTTACATGAGGAGAATTGATATAGTATCATTATAAAGAAATCACGATACTACGTGTATCGATATATTCATACACCCATACTCTGTTTAGTGTAACTAAGGGAACGATGGGGAAGAAAAAAAACAATTAACTCACACATTGACTTTGTTTAATCACCGTTGTGTGTGTCTGTGTGTGTGTGTGTGTGTGTGTGTGTGTGTGTGTGTGTGTGGTAGGTAACTACAGGAATGCCCATGACGTCCTCTTTAGCATGTACATGGAGCTTCAGAATAATAATATTAAGATTCCAGCTGAGATGATCACTAACCTGATGATACTACACAGCTACATCCTGGTGAAGGTAACACACACACACACACACACACACACACACACACACACATTTATTTCATTTGTATTGCTGTGTGCAGGGACTTGCTCCAGTGTGTGTTATTGATTATTTGTGCACTGTAATATATTTGTCAGATCCACGTGAAGAGAGGAGACCATCTGAAGGGAGCGCGCATGCTGATCCGAGTCTCCAACAACATCAGCAAATTCCGTACACGTGAGTCCTGTGCGCACACACACACACACACACACACACACACACACACAGGGACAGGTGATAATTTAAAGGAACTCTGTATCTATAGATACGACCACCCTTTCTAATTGTGTTAATGTACGTGTGTGTTTGTTTGCTTGCTTTTATTCAGACGTTGTTCCAATCCTGACATCAGCTGTGATCGAGTGCCATCGCGCCGGCTTAAAAAATTCCGCCTTCAGCTTTGCAGCGATGCTCATGAGACCCGAGTACCGCAGCCAGATCGACCCCAAGTACAAGAAAAAGATCGAGGCCATGGTCCGGTAGGGCGCGCACACACACACACACACATTCATTTTTTTCACACGTCACTTTTTCGTGATGAGCCGTTCATGAACGATTCGCTCATTTCGAACGACTCCTTAATGTTCCTCAGAAGTCATCTCAAAGTGATTCATTCATTTTCTCTTGTATGCGCACAAATAAATCTTCACAAAGTCTTTATATATATATATATATATATATATATGTGTGTGTGTGTGTGTGTGTGTGTGTGTGTATATATATACCTTATAGTTGTTAAGTTAAAACTTCTGTTCTGTGGGTTCTGTGATTGGCTGTTGAAGAAATGCTCTGTGATTGGCTGGTGAAGAGAGGAGATAACTCAGTGGTTAGGCATAAATCCTACCACCAAGCTGCCACTAGTGGGCCCTTGAGCAAGGCCCTTAT
This sequence comes from Kryptopterus vitreolus, assembly GCA_030449085.1. Classification (NCBI taxonomy): domain Eukaryota; kingdom Metazoa; phylum Chordata; class Actinopteri; order Siluriformes; family Siluridae; genus Kryptopterus; species Kryptopterus vitreolus. Next base: position 3,997,235 of record JACRUU010000028.1, on the reverse strand, counting down.
CACTCACTTGCTCTGTTGTAAGTCGGATATCGACCATAAATGAAATGTTCCGTGATTGGCTGGGGATGTGTGTCATGTGATTAGTCTGGTGGTTAGTGAATTGAAATATTCACTTTCAGTTATCTCTCTTTCCGATTGATGCATCCGTTATTTTATTTGAAATATTCATTGTTGTAAATATTTCTTTGCTTTCATTGAACTTATATTAATCACATTCACGCCGTCCAATTTCTATCTACACTGTTTATATCGCAGCATTGCATGTGTATAATTAGTGCTGACTTCAGCTCACAGTGCGTCACAGAAAGTATTGAAAAGTTCAGCGAAATAATATTTCAGAAAAGTACCTGTATCTAATAGTGCTAAAATAAGAGAATGATGATTTTTTTGCTGACAGTTGTGACATAACACCTCTGTGTGTGTGTGTGTGTGTGTGTGTGTGTGTGTGTGTGTGTGTGTGTGTGTGTGTGTGAAGTCGTCCGGATACGTCAGAGGTGGAGGAGGAGAGCTCTCCATGTCCGTACTGTGGCTTCAGTCTACCTGAGTGTGAGTTGCTCTGCCCCGGTTGCAAGAACAACCTGCCCTACTGCCTCGCTACGGTAACCACTCCCTCTCAGTAAACAAACAAACAAACATGGGGAAAAATAAACATGTAGTGAAAACATACTATCTGTACACTAGGCAGGTCCATGTACTGTAACACACACACACACACACACACACACACACACACATATTAACTGTTGTGTCTTTTTCTCAGGGTCGCCACATGGTGAAGGAGGATTGGTGTGTGTGTCCCCACTGCAGCTTTCCTGCTCTGTACTCTCAATTCACACAGTGCGTACAATCACTGTCTTTCCACCCATCCATCTCTCCATCACATCCATCCATCCATCCATCCATGCAGGCATCTGTATATCCACCCACCCATCTGACCATCCATCCATCCATACCTTCAGCTTTCTATCCATCCATCTATCCGTCCTTCCATCTACCAATCTATGTAGCAATCCAGCCCTTTATCCATCCCTCCTTAAATCCATTCACCCCCCCATCCATCCATCCATCCATCCATCCATCAGAAGAACATACTGTCTAAAAAAATAACCTCCAGTGTATATAACATTATATCAATGTGTCGTTTACATTACAGTGACACAAATATTATATTTATCACGCCGGTGTTGATTTGTGCTCCTCTGTTCTCATTAAATGTAACTATAAACGGATAAAAAAATTGTTTTAATGCACAAGAAAACAACAACTGTGTGTTTCATCTCCGGATTTATTACACATGCGAGTATGTTGATTTGAAATTTTGTGTGTGTGTGTGTGTGTGTGTGTGTGTGTGTACATCCCACAGGCTGTTGGAGACGGAATCGGTGTGTCCCATGTGCTCTGAGAGTGTAAGTGTGAGTCAGCTGAAGAAGATCTCTGACTGCTCCAAATATCTGCAGCAGGACCTGCACGAACCCTGAAACACACACACACACACACACACACACACACACACACACACTCATCGTACTACCCATTTGGCTTTTATTGCTTCGCACACACACTTGCATATCTCCAGCTGAGGCAGGGAATCTTGCAGTGTTTTGCCTTTGAATGGCCAGTTTCATGTGGAGGTGTGCCAGAGAGAGAGAGTGTGTGTGTGTGTGTGTGTGTGTGTGTGTGTGTGTGTGTGTGTGTGTGTGTGTGTGAAAGTGTGTGTGTGTGTGTTCTATCATCCTCCATATGGAATAAAAAGCAATATAGAGTTTAACAATCAGCCACCAGAGGAAAATCTTTTATTGATGCCAGTCATGTACAGAATTCGATACGTTATAGATTTGTGCCGCACTCATGTTTATCTCATTTATAAATAAAGCTCGTTTTTGTATTCGAACAAGTTCACAGAGGTTCGTTTATCTCGCTTCACAAAATGTCCAAACCTGAAAATGAATCGCACGACGTCCACAATGTTCATCTTTTTAATGTAGCTGTGGTCAATCAGCCGAACCAAGTCCTGAATTTCACATGCACACACTTTTTATTTGTTTTTTTAAATATTAAGGCAGATAAACACCTGCGAGATATGAATTAATATTATTTTCATATGAACTGAGATATAGAACTAAATCACAAGTAAAGATCACATGTTCTAAATCCAGACTAGACTTCACTACAGAAATAAATAATAATATATATTAGTGATTCATGACTCGGTACATAAAGAACTCTGCTTTACATGATCTATGATCTGTATTTCATCATAAATATGATATCTGTGAAGCCTAACGCTGCAAAGGAAAGTCATCAGTGCGATTGCTGATAAACGTATCGCATGTGACATTTTTCAGGTTTGTGTCGGAGAGCGATAAGAGACGGAGAGAGGCCGCCGCTGCGTGTAAACCGATAAGAGCGCGGAATGTAATTGCGTGAATCCGTCTTGTACTCGCGTCAGTAATGCGCGCTCACGGGCGGAACATGAGTCTTCTGCACCAGGTCAGATTTTCCTGCACGGGAATTAAAGGGTTGTTTAGATTAGCATCTGAGTTAAATCCTTTATTTGATTTAAAAACCGTCGGTTCAAAGTGGAAATCTACATGACGTGAGTATAGATACGTCTCATACCACTCCACTCTTCTGCAGAGATCTACTAGATGTTGTGGAGATTTGAGCCGTATGTCTGTATATGTCTTCAGTCTGTGTGTGTAAAATTCACCTGGATGATGTTCAGTAGGGTCTCTATAGCAGGAGATCCTCCAACAACGTCCTCACAGGTTCAGGTCCACCACTTCCAACCCAAATACGTCCCATCCAACTGTGTATCCCAGAATACTATATCCAAATGCTTTTATCCGTCTAGACAAAATGTCTTGTACTTATAAGAGGAATATAATCAGACTGTAATATTATAAAGGGCACTGCAGAGGATTTTTTTTTTGCAGACACTTCAGTGGTGCACGCTGCTGTTCATGATCATTAAATGCTCGATTGGCTAATACAGTCATTATGCATGTGCGATAAAAAGCAGTAAAACCCAGAATAAATAAAAGAGATTGCAGATTGGATTTGCCGCGTCTGGGACCGGCGGCTCCTTCACCCACTCGATGCCACACCAAATCTCCAGTCCTGCTTTATTTTACAGATTCACGACTCGATCCGGCAATTCTCTATGGTTTCTATAGTAACAGGCTTTATATTTGTAAGTGTTGCAGAATATAAACCATAACTAAACCCGAGCGATTAACTGAAATGAGTAGTTAATGTTAACAGTGATAAAAACATAACTAACATTTATTTGAATTTTATTCTTTAGTTATTTAGTTTAGAATATCTTCCCAGTAGAGTGGAGCGTATTATACAGGAACTGTATAACACATGTACGTATGTGTCTCAAGTGTCCACAAACTTTTCTCCATATAATGTATTTTCTAGTGCAGCTTGGATCCGGCTTGATCATTAGGGACACATTTACACTTATAAGGGACAAATGTATTCATTCTTTATTAGCGGATTGTCTGTGTGAAACTGCTTTGAGACGATGTCCATTGTTAAAAGTGCTCTACAAATAAAAAAGGGCCACGTCCTCCAGTCTCATTACAAAGGATTATTTTTCCTATAGAATAAATAATGACTCATAGAAATATATAAATAGCATTTAATTTATCATCATCATCATCATCATTATTTATACATATTTTTCTAACATCCAATCAGGAAGCAGCGTTCTGTAGCCAGAGGAATTGGGTTTGAGCAGAATGAGAGCTGTGTGCAGATTATTCTTTGACAGATGGTGTGTGTGTGTGTGTGTGTGTGTGTGTGGAAGGTATATAACTCACATATAAGGAGGAAAGTCTGCTGAGCTACATATTTGAAGTGAAGAAATATGTGTGTGTGTGTGTGTGTGTGTGTGTGTGTGTGTGTGTGTGTGTGTGTGTGGAAGTCACTAAGAAGATTCATTAGGTTCATTACATAGAGTGTGGCAGTGAAAGTAGTAGAAGTAAGTTAATAACGGGTAAAGTGTGTGTGTGTGTGTGTGTGTGTGTGTGTGTGTGTGTGTGTGTGTGTGTGTTCTCGTCCTCTGCAGTGGGCTGGCAAAAAGCCATGCTCTGAGCTCTGATGTCCTTTCTGCTTACACAAATCCACACTCTCACACATTCACACCACTGCATTCTAGCTGTTTACCTCACACACACACACACACACACACACACACACACACATATTTCTTGCACACTTGAACCTGTATACCTCTGTATATAGTGCTCTCTTTATTCATTTGTGTTTGTGTGTGTGGAGTGGAAGAGAGAGACTGTTCCGCCTCCATCACACACACACACACACACACACACACACACACCGCTACTGAAGTGCCATCTATCATTTCCGTCTCCTCATGCACACTTTCTTTAGTGTGCTATTTCCACAGGGGCTGCAACAACAACCTTAAACCTTAAGCATGAAAAAAAAATCTTCACCGTAATTTATAAAATAATACATCAAACACA
>JACRUU010000028.1:3980236-3985236 GCA_030449085.1 Kryptopterus vitreolus | reverse complement strand
GTTCTCAGATGTGTTCACATAAATCGGGGGCGTGTTTTATGTAAATGAGCGAGTCACTGGGGGCGTGTCTTATGCGTATGTCATGTAAATATGTTGAGAAGGGATTAGTGTTTGAGTCTGATCTATCACTCTGTTTTTGACGTGCGACACTTTCATGAATCTCGCTCCGTTTAGTTCGTACATCATCCTGATGAATAACAGCGAAACGGGAAAAGAGTTTCAGTCCATTCATTTATAATAAATAACACCACTATTTATATTAGTTACCATTTCAACTCAATATAACACACGCAATGTATTATATACAGTAAAACGCTTCAGGAGGCGAAAAAAACGCAGTAAAGTCGAAAATACAAGCGTTAATAATTCATTTTTATTAATGAACACAATTTTACACCAAGCAGGTCATAAAGATCATCATCACTTTCATATGAAACTTAAATCCCAGTTTAACCTGAAAATTTCATCATTTAATTATATTTATACAAATTTTTTGCAAAATCACACACATATTGTTTAGAGCCGTGTGTGTGCCGTGTGTGCGTGTGTGTGTGTGTGTGTGTGTGTGTGTGTGTGTGTGTGTGTGTGTGTGTGTGTGTGTGTGTGTGTGTGCTCGGCCCGGGTTTATTGATTATGTGATTAACCCCAAGGCGCGATCGACGTCTCGGATTGTTTCAGTCGTCGATTATGAACATCAACGCACAATAACCCTTTATCCTTAACCCTTTACAGACAAGTACAGACACACGGGTACAGACAGACAAACACGGGTACAGACACACGGGTACAGAACACGGGTACAGACACAGACACACGGGTACAGAAACACGGGTACAGACACACGGGTACAGAAACACAGACAGACACACGGGTACAGAAACACGGAAACACAAGTACAGACACACGGGTACAGAAACACAGTACAGACACACGGGTACAGAAACACGTACAGAAACACAAGTACAGACACACGGGTACAGAGACACACGGGTACAGAAACACGTACAGAAACACAAGTACAGACACACGGGTACAGAAACACAGTACAGACACACGGGTACAGAAACACGGGTACAGACACACGGGTACAGAAACACAGTACAGACACACGGGTACAGAAACACGGAAACACAAGTACAGACACACGGGTACAGAAACACAGTACAGACACACACGGGTACAGAAACACGGGTACAGACACACGGGTACAGAGACACGGGTACAGAAACACGGGTACAGACACACGGGTACAGAAACACGGGTACAGAAACACGGGTACAGACACACGGGTACAGAGACACGGGTACAGAAACACGGGTACAGACACACGGGTACAGAGACACGGGTACAGAAACACGGGTACAGACACACGGGTACAGAAACACAGGTACAGAAACACGAGTACAGACACACGGGTACAGAAACACGGGTACAGACACACGTACAGAAACACAAGTACAGACACACGGGTACAGACACACGGGTACAGACACACGGGTACAGAAACACGGGTACAGACACACGGGTACAGAAACACAGTACAGACACACGGGTACAGAAACACGGGTACAGACACACGGGTACAGAAACACAGTACAGACACACGGGTACAGAAACACGGGTACAGACACACGGGTACAGAGACACGGGTACAGAAACACGGGTACAGACACACGGGTACAGACACACGGGTACAGAAACACGGGTACAGACACACGGGTACAGACACACGGGTACAGAAACACGGGTACAGACACACGGGTACAGACACACGGGTACAGAAACACGGGTACAGAAACACAAGTACAGACACACGGGTACAGAAACACAAGTACAGACACACGGGTACAGAAACACAAGTACAGACACACGGGTACAGAAACACAAGTACAGACACACGGGTACAGAAACACAAGTACAGACACACGGGTACAGAAACACAAGTACAGACACACGGGTACAGAAACACAAGTACAGACACACGGGTACAGAAACACAAGTACAGACACACGGGTACAGAAACACAAGTACAGACACACGGGTACAGAAACACGAGTACAGACACACGGGTACAGAAACACAAGTACAGACACACGGGTACAGAAACACGGGTACAGAAACACGGGTACAGACACACGGGTACAGACACACGGGTACAGAAACACGGGTACAGAAACACGGGTACAGACACACGGGTACAGAACACGGGTACAGAAACACGGGTACAGACACACGGGTACAGAACACAAGTACAGAACACGGGTACAGAAACACGGGTACAGACACACGGGTACAGACACACGGGTAGACACACGGGTACAGAAACACGGGTACAGACACACAGTACGGGTAGAAACACGGGTACAGACACACGGGTACAGACACGGGTACAGAAACACGGATACAGAAACACGGGTACAGGGTACTCTCTCTCTCTCTCTCTTTTTCTTTTCTCTTCTCCTCTGTGTTTTTTCCTCCTCTGCTACTGCGGCTCTTCGGGACTAATGAAGCTTGCAGTGTTTATCTGCTCAAAAACTTCTCTATGAAATACAGTATCTGGTCTAAATGAAGTCGTATACGTACATTTATGCGTGTGTGTGTGTTTGTGTGTGTGTGTGTTTTCAGGTTGTCAGTGACTCTATCATGTCCTCTGGATCTCACCCTTTTCCCCATGGACACACAACTTTGCAAGATGCAGCTAGAGAGTTGTGAGTAAACACAAACACACAAAAACTAGTAAAAATTCATAAAATTATTCTCTATTTTATGACCCTGTAATATATAGATTTTTTTGGGGGGCTAGATCTAAGATCCTCTCATTTGTACTATATTATATACCGTACCATCTTTTTTTCTTTTATTTTTTTATAATTAAAACACAAGTCGTATTTATTTATATATATATATATATATATATATAGAGGATATATATTTTTTTTTTTATTAATATATATTTTTTTAACAATAATTAATTTATAATATGTTTTTTTATGAGACAAACATTTTGATCACATTTTTGTTGTTTCTTAAGCAAAATCGAAGCATAACTTCTATTCTCTCACCCCAAGGGTGCACAAACTTTTGCTCAGCAGTGTGTAATGATAGTCATTACTGCATGCTAATATAAATAGTATAGTGCGAGTTGTGGAGTCAGTCGGGGGCCCGGCACACTGCGTCATCCGTGAGCATTGCAGTCATCTGTGTGGGAGGAGAAATAATATGCTTGGTCCAGAGTACAGGAGACATAAGAATTCACACACACACATACATACACACACACACACACACACACACACACACATACACACATGTATGTGAATATATGTATGAAAGAGGCAAGCTATATGAGCAAAGTACGTGACATAACAGACCAGGAATTATGTGGATGTGCAGGAGTGTGTGTGTGTGTGTGTGTGTGTATTAAGTATTAATGATACAGCAAATCAGCATCAGCCAACAGTTGGAAAAACCTGTGTAGACTCTTAATAGTGATGTGGGTGTGGCCTCTGTGTCCATCATTAATAGTGTGATGTGGGTGTGGCCTCTGTGTCCATCATTAATAGTGATGTGGGTGTGACCTCTGTGTCCATCATTAATAGTGTGATGTGGGTGTGACCCTCTGTGTCCTATCATTAATAGTGTGATGTGGGTGTGGCCTCTGTGTCCATCATTAATAGTGATGTGGGTGTGACCCTCTGTGTCCATCATTAATAGTGTGATGTGGGTGTGACCCTCTGTGTCTATCATTAATAGTGATGTGGGTGTGACCCTCTGTGTCCTATCATTAATAGTGTGATGTGGGTGTGACCCTCTGTGTCCTATCATTAATAGTGTGATGTGGGTGTGACCCTCTGTGTCCATCATTAATAGTGTGATGTGGGTGTGACCCTCTGTGTCTATCATTAATAGTGATGTGGGTGTGACCCTCTGTGTCCATCATTAATAGTGTGATGTGGGTGTGTGTCCATCATTAATAGTGTGATGTGGGTGTGACCCTCTGTGTCCATCATTAATAGTGTGATGTGGGTGTGGCCTCTGTGTCCATCATTAATAGTGATGTGGGTGTGGCCTCTGTGTCCATCATTAATAGTGGGATGTGGGTGTGACCCTCTGTGTCCATCATTAATAGTGTGATGTGGGTGTGACCCTCTGTGTCCATCATTAATAGTGTGATGTGGGTGTGACCTCTGTGTCCATCATTAATAGTGTGATGTGGGTGTGACCTCTGTGTCCATCATTAATAGTGTGATGTGGGTGTGGCCTCTGTGTCCATCATTAATAGTGTGATGTGGGTGTGGCCTCTGTGTCCATCATTAATAGTGGTAATGGCGTGGCCTTTTTCTCCGTCATGAATCGTGATGAAGGTGTGAGCTCTGTTTTCAGTAGAGATTGTGAAGGAGGCGTGGCCTGTTCTCCCTCCTTCATAAACAAGGACACAGGTGTGACCTTTTCCCCCACTATAAATAGCCTCTCTCCTTGTTAATATACTGGTGTGAACACGGACAATGATAAAGGAGGCGTGGCCTGTTTCCAACAGTAACATTGGAGGAACAATGATGGATATCTTAATAATGATGGAGGCTGAAAGAAGTAGTTGTTGTAGTTGTCAGTCTCAGTGAAGGATAGCATGGGATCTGTGTAAAGAAGTAAAAAGTGTGTGTGTGTGTGTGTGTGTGTGTGTGTGTGTGTGTGTGTGTGGTTCGCAGACGGCTACACCACTAAGGACATGGTGTTCATGTGGCAGTCTGGAGACCCTGTTCAGATGGACGAGATCGCTCTGCCACAGTTTGATGTCAAACAAGAAGACATCGCTTATAGGAACTGCACCAAATTCTACCCTGGAACAGGTACACACACACACACACACACACACACACACACACACACACACACACACACACACCACAAGCTGCCACAAGCTCTTCAACAAAATGCTGACTTTCTTTTTCTATGCCCTCTTAATTTGTGCCTGAATCGATGCCTCTGAAAGCGTTTAAAAC
>JACRUU010000028.1:3962736-3975236 GCA_030449085.1 Kryptopterus vitreolus | reverse complement strand
AACTGCCGAAAGTCTCCTACGTAAAGGCCATAGATATCTGGATGATCGCCTGCCTGCTTTTCGGCTTCGCCTCTCTCGTGGAGTACGCTGTGGTTCAGGTGTGTGTGTGTGTGTGTGTGTGGGAGATTAGCACTCATCCATTTCCTCAAGTAGCACTTGTACGCCTTTAGGAAACAATGCTGGCATTTTAGAATCTCTCTCTGGGAGTTAACGCAGGAATCTGATATTTATCCACTGTATATTAGCATTTTACAGACGTCAGGACTCGAGTAAAATCCTCATAGAGTCGTGATCCAAGACGAGGCAAACATTCATCTCCACTATCTTACGTCATGTGACGATGCAGATAAACAGACACGTATATTATTAAAGATATAAGTATATATATATCCAGGATCATCACTATGATTCCCTAGCCACAGGTGAGGTGATGAACTCAGGTGCAGAGAGAGAGAGAGAGAGAGAGAGAGAGAGAGAGAGAGAGAAGTCAGGCACAGTGAAGAGAGTAATGCGGATATTTATTGATGCAGGAAAAAAGAGATAAACATAAACAAACTAGAAAGAGGCACTTGGCAGGAAGGAGAAATACAGCGGCAAAACAAATACCAAAGCAAACACAGGATTTGGAACAATAGCGGCCACTAGTGGCGAAAGAGGGAAAACCTGACATTTAGCAAATTCAGTTGTTAATTTACATCTTTACAGTCCCATTCTTTTCTAATGCAAATCTCCCCAAAATCTAGTAAACCGGTCTCGCCCGACGCCCCGGTCCACTTTAATCATCTTTCCTTTGGTGCGAATGGCACGACAGGTGATGCTGAACAGCCCCAAGCAGATCGAGGCGGAGAAGGCGAGGATGGCGCTGAAGGAGAAGGAGAAAGAAGAAAAAGAGAAGGAGAAGGAAGGGAAGACGGCGTCCAAGGCGAACTCCATCAACGGCACCGGAGGAACCCCAATTCATGTGAACACGCTGCAGGTGGGCGGGGCTACACCCTCAGTTACTGTTTTATATATATATATATATATATATAACATCATATTTTCTTTCATCTTTCATCATCTTTCCAATTTAGTTAGTGCATTTGTTTTCCAAGTACACATTTGCATGGACATTTAATAAAGAACAGTCGCCGCTGTTTGAATTTACGCTGTTTGTGTACCAAACTTTTCTTAGTCGTCGCTTTAAAAATGAGTAATAGCGCCCTCTGTAGGTTTGACACAAACACGTATCATTCTGGCGCACAAGTAAATCAGCCGTGATGCGAGTTTACTTTATTATCTTTTATTCTCTTAACGCTACGATTGTTTTCTTGTATTGTTACAAATGTATTCTTGTATTGCTCCGATTGTTACGATAATCGATAATCTCTCTTTTTTTTTTGCACTAAAATGGTGTGACAGCAGGGGGCGCTGTTTTCACCATCAGCTACATTTTTGCAATTTATGATTATTCATTCATTCATCTTCTACCGCTTTATCGGGTCACGGGGAGTCTGTGTCTATCTCAGGCGTCTATGGGCATTAAGGCAGGATACACCCTGGATGGAATGCCAACCCATCACAGAACACACACACACACACACACACACACACACACACACATTCATACACTAGGGACAATTTTCCAAGGTGCCAATCAACCTACCGTGCATGTTTTTGGACCGGGGGAGGAAACCGGAGAACCCGGAGAAAAAAAAAAACCCCCTGAGGCACGGGGAGAACATGCACAAACTCTCACACACACACATGGCCGAGACGGGAATCGAACCCGGACCCTGGTGGTGTGAGGCGAACGTGCTAACCACTAAACCACCGTGCCCCTGCAAATTATGATTAAATAATGATAATTTTTGATGATGTTTTTTCTGCTTAGATTTTTTTCCTTTTAGCTTTTTAGTGCCATAAATGCATGCGTGTGTGTGTGTGTGTGTGTGTGTGTGTGTGTGTGTGTGTGCTAGATTGCAGTCTTAATGCTGCTAAACTTTCCCCCAGAACATGGTAGCGAACCCTGTTTTGTTGATTATCAGCGGAGCGAGAAGCCGCCCAGCAGCCAGCACTTCTTACAGAACCTTCTCGCCTCGTCTACATTTATAGCTTCCGCATTATCGTTCTGAGCACGCTCAATGGGACGCGCGCGCAGACGAGAGGACGTGTCTGTAGGCTCTGAGTCTAATGGGTTCTAACAGACGCGACGCTTGGAGCAGCAGCAGCGCTGCGGAACACCAAGGGGTTTCCTTCTTACTCCAGTGTGATCAGCAACACGCAGAACCGGGATTTACATACACAAGGAATAAAATAGTGACGTAATCATGGTGCGCTTTTGATGGAAATCATTTGGAATGATTCTGACCAATCAGATTTGTGTATTTGGATTTCTCGGACGTTAAAGGATAACGGCGCGTCAAATCTCGATCTCGACACTAAACGTACGCGATGCGGCATCGTATCGTTTGTGGCTTTTTCAGTGTCCGGGTGTTGATTGTGTGTGTTTGCATGTGCAGGTGGTCGAGACTCGTTGTAAGAAGGTGTGTACGTCCAAATCGGACCTGCGCTCCAACGACTTCAGCATCGTCGGCTCGCTGCCGCGCGACTTCGAGCTCTCCAACTTCGACTGCTACGGGAAGCCGATCGAGTCCACGAACGCTCTGCTGAAATCGCAGAACAAGAACGCCAAGAAACCCGCGCCTCCGAAACCCGTCATCCCGTCCGCCGCCAAGCGCGTCGATCTGTACGCTCGCGCCCTCTTCCCTTTCTCCTTCCTGTTTTTCAATGTCATATACTGGTCTGTTTACCTGTAAACAACTCACAATACCTGTGTGTGTGTGTGTGTGTGTGTGTGTGAATTTCAGCATGCATGACTGCCAGGACGGGGTTTCCAGCATGCATAAAATGTTTGAGACTCTTTTTTTTGTCCAGAAATGAGGGCGAGGATTCGTGCGGATTATTGTGTTTGCAAAAAATATCCCATCCAGATAAGGCTAATGTGATGTTTTCCTTTTTTTATTTGTTTTTATTTGTTTTGTCTGCTCTTAATAACCCTAGAAATCGTTGTGTAGTCCGGAGCTGCTCGTTTGGCAGTGAATTGGATGTAGATTCCTTTAGGTGATTCTCTGTTAACGCATAGTAAAAAGTTATACACACACACACACACACAATATATATATATATATATATATATATATATATATATAGACATATATTTTTGATATTTTCATTATATTGAATTATTATTATTTTTATTTCGATTTTTTTTCAGCTGCCTCCATCGATTTTATAATAAGCATTTCTCCAAATATTCTCCATTTACTCCCCGTTAGAGCAAAGCAGAGGAAAGGGGGCGGGGCTTCCGGACAACTTCAGTTCATATCGGTGAGTCGGAATCACCTGCATGAATCGTTTCAGATTCGACTCAGTTGTCTCGATCTTTTATTTATGTATTTATTTTATTATATTATTTATTTATTTCTAATCGAGCGGTGTTAAAAACACTCGTGTGATGTTCACATGTGATATTTTCCTGCGATGAATTCCTAAATATTAAAGGCAATAATATATAATCTGCGATATTGATATCGAAACGTAACTATGTATAAATCATTATACTTATATTATATTACACACACACACACACACACACACACACACATATTTTTCGCAATGACATATTATATATATATTATATGACCTGTGGACACCAAAACTATTGGCACCCTTCATATAATAACTTGACTAAAAAATCGTAAAATTGTTCTTTGTGACGTTGTTAATAAAAACGTATCAATTAAAGAAAAAAATACGCAAAAGGATGCGTCACTGACTCCGGTCAATCTGGTTCAGATCATTCATTCATCTTCTAGCGCTTTATCCGATCTTCCCTCGGGTCACGGGGAGTCTGTGTCTGTCTCAGGCGTCTATGGGCATTAAGGCAGGATACACCCTGGATGGAATGCCAAACCATGCAGGACACACACACATTCATACACTAGGGACTTTTTCCAAGGTGCCAATCAACCTAACCGTGCATGTTTTTTGGACCCACGGGGGAGGAAACCGGAGAACCCGGAGAAAACCCCCTGAGGCACGGGGAGAACATGCACAAACTCCACACACACATGGCCGAGACGGGAATCGAACCCGGATCCTGGCGGTGTGAGGCGAACGTGCGAACCACTACGCCACCGTGCTTCCCCCCCGGTTCAGATCGTACCACCGAAATCTTTTTAGCCGCACGTGAAGCCAAGATTTGACGCCTCGAGACCATTTTACATGTGTGTGTGTGTGTGTGTGTGTGTGTGTGTGTATTCTTTTTTTAGCACCTCTGTACTGACCCAAATGTATTCGTAACAATGCTTCCCCTCCCCGTATGTACTAAACTGCAGACTGGGCATTTTTTCCCGTGGTTGAACATGAACTCGAGGTTTTTTTTATTATTTATTTTATTCTGCTCAGCTGCTTGTGTTCTGCATGTTTCCCCACAGGCTGTGTGTGTTTTACTTTTTACTGGAGATGCTCTTCCAATAAAGTGCTTTCGTTCGTCAGCGAGAATCTTCTTCTTTTGCGACTGCGGATTATTAAAAACGTTTCAATTAGGCGAGTTTTTTTGTCTCGAGCTCAGAGGAAGGAACGAGACGCCTGCTTTATTACACTTACCGTAATGAAACGGATGCAGATGAGGCCGTTTGGACGCCGGGACTCCGAACATTTACATTTGCAGTATGCAAGAACACGATGAACGGAAATGTAACGGCTTTAAATGTCGGTGATAAGAGCGCGGTGAGATCCCGAGGCACCGACGTGATGCAGTAAAGCCACAATCATCACCAAATGTCTTTTGATTTGTCCATCCATCCATCCATCCATCTTCTTCCGCTTATCCGGGACCGGGTCGCGGGGGCAGCAGTCTAAGCAGAGATGCCCAGACTTCCCTCTCTCCAGCCACTTCCTCTAGAAGAAGAATCAGGAGGATAAGTGCTGTTATCAGGCAGTTTGGGGTCAAAGTTAATGTGTGAAAATGGTGATCAGATCCAACAAACGCTGAAACACTTATTTTTTACGCCGTTTAGCAGACACTATTATACACAACTACTTACCACTGAGCAATTAAGGGTCTTGCTCATGGGCCCTCTAGTGGCAGCATTTGAACCTGCGACCTTCTGGGCCGTAGCACCAATACCTTTCCCACTGAACTCCCGCTTCCCACCCGTTGATGCTCTTCATTCCGGAGGGATCAGGACTGCTTTAGGGACACAATATGAATCAGTCAGAATGTTATGGCTGATATCAGTGTGTGTAATAAGCACACACTAACGTACTTTCCCTTAGATAGAAAAAGGAATCCTGGTTATTAATAAGGTGTGAAAAGGTGAAAGCAGAGAGATGGTATCTCTGCGCTAATCTGTCCCCGGAGAATTCCTCTCATTCCCGACACACTCCACGTCCCTTCAAGGAGACGCCACTGGGCGAGGAGACGATGTGCATCGATCGCTGTTAGATTATTAAATGCTGAGTTGAGGATGTGATTGAGGAAGAGAGAAGGTGTGGATCTGTCTACCGTGTCCTCTACTGATATCTGCATATGTAAATATGACGTACAGTAGTGTGTCGGATTCCAGAGCCCGTCTCTAAATACATTTATTCTCCCATTCAAGAGGAAAATAAGAATGATATGAGATTTAATGATGATTTAATAATGTTTGTGCCATACACACACACACACACATTTAACAGTGATAGTATGGAAGAGATGCGCATTCATATACCATCAGGTGTTCCAATACTTTTATCCAAATAATGGGGGAGGCATTAAGACATTGCTCTTTTGGCCGGAAGGTCGCAGGTTCAATTCCAAGCACCATCATTGGGCCCTTGACCTCTGCTACAAGTGGGGTCTTTAACCTTCATCTGCTCAGGTATAAGTCACCCTGGATAAGTGCCGTAAATGTATATGCGTATCTGGGTCACTCAGGCTAATGAGAATGAGGTAACGGTCATTAGTTTGTTATAACGGCTGGACATAATAACCACCCCAGCTTGCTTTCTCCTTTCTTTCCAGTCCTTTGGCGCCCTCTGGTGTACAGTATAACAATTACACTCATGGAGAATAGGAATCAGACGCTCACTGTAGTGTATAATGTATATATTATGATATATGGTGATATATATGATATATTTGTGGGAGCTTCTGTATTTAATGGAAATATTTTGTAGTATTTTTTAAAACTTTTTAAAAATGTTTTATCTAAACAACCAAACCCATAAAAGTCAGTGTCTCCTGATTTCTGACTTCCTCACTGGGAAACACTTTGATCAGATTAGTCACTTCTGTTTAATCCTTTCCTTCTTTCTGCCCCGAATCTCTTAATCCTACATCTGATCTTCCCTTCCTCCTGTACTCTTTATCCAAGACTGTTTTAAGGTGAGTAGATGTGAACAATCACATGAACTCGAGCTAACAAAATAAGATACAATGCAGTGTATAGGACTCTTATCTCTTATGCAGTGTATAGGACTCTTATCTCTTATGCAGTGTATAGGACTCTTATCTCTTATGCAGTGTATAGGACTCTTATCTCTTATGCAGTGTATAGGACTCTTATCTCTTATGCAGTGTATAGGACTATCGTATCTGCTTTACATCCAGTGTGAATTTCTACTCTGTTGTTATTTGTTGTTTTGTGCTGTGTCTATCTTTATCAACAACACATGTGAAGGCGCTATTGCATGGGATGGATTTATTCTTGCATTTCCCCCATAATCTTACATAACCCTCAGCAAATGTGCAATTTCACCCCCGTAGTTACGATCCAATGTAGTTTACATGTAATGTATTATTAATAATATTTAACAATTCAAAAAATGATTTTAACTTTCAATTAGAAATTGAGATAAAAAGTTGTAATAATTATTGCACAACATAATATATTCATTATCCCGTTGAAATACTAATACAGAAACAGACTGTAACAGAATAACTATGATTTACTTTAACAAAGTAAACAAAGTACATCAATGAAATAAAGATTTAAAAAATCCGAAACAAACCTCCAAAAGAAATCTGCTCCATTTTGCGTATTCACTCGGACTTTTCGGGTTTTCAGCTTCGGATCCGGTCGGCTTTTTCCGTAAGATCGATTCTTTTTCTAAATTCGGATTCGGTCGGCGCTTTTCCTCTTCGGCTTCACTCGACAATTTCCGGATAGTCGCTTAATTATTTTTGACTCGGCTTCACTCGGCAATTTCCGTAGGTTGGGTTGATTTTTGTTCGGGTTCGGGTTCGTGTCCGCTCGGTTCTTTCCGTCATCAGCTTTCCTCGGCAATTTCCGTATTAGGAACCTGCGGCTTCGGCAAGGACAGGGTATTTTCGAATTCTCCCTCTCTCTCTCTCTCTCTCTCTCTCTCCTCCCCCCCCCCTCCTCCTCCTCTCCCCCCCCCCCCCCTCTCTCTCTCTCTCTCTCTCTCTCTCTCTCTCTCTCTCTCTCTCTCTCCCTCCCCCCTCCCCCCCCCCCCCCTCTCTCTCCCGCTCGATCGGATTTCTTTCATTGGATCTTCGGCTACTACGTTCGGCTCTTTCCGTCTCCATCATCATTCTCCCCGCGTCCGTGGCGGCTGAAACCCTGCGCTCGTGGACGCGCGGAGCCGCAAAGGAGCCTGAGCGACAGAAGAAGCCCCTTGTCTTCCCCCCTTCCACCACGCAGTCCTCTGCCATCTCCGCAGGAGACGCGTCCGTCCTTCTTCTTCTTCCTCTTCTTCTTCTTTTTTACTCCTTATATACTCGTCTTTTCTTCCTTTTTAAATACATTTTCTTTTTTATTTGAAGCATGAATCGAGGCGGCAGCGCGAGCGCAAATTTGTGATCGTGCACGACGGAGGGGAAGATCATTTGTACTAAATAAAAAAAGACAGAAGACGATGAGGAATTTGTCGGGTTTCCTGCTGCTCCCCGCTTTATGGGGACTCGCACTCGGGGGATCACCAAGCGTGCAAATCGGTGAGCATGTGTTCTGTTTGGAAATAAATACAAATAAAACAACAAAAAGGAGGATTTAATCCACATCACTGAGACAGTGCATGGATGGAGACAGACAGCCTGTGGCTATATTTTCTCCCCCCCATCCTCTGCCCCCCCCCCCCCCCCGGGTGTTACAGTGTGTATAATGAGAATAAATGCTATTCCATTTGACCTGTGTGTGTTTTTGTTGATTTCCACAGGGGGCCTGTTTCCGCGCGGTGCGGATCAGGAGTACAGCGCGTTTCGGGTCGGGATGGTGCAGTTCGGCACGGCCGAGTTCCGCCTCACCCCGCACATCGACAACCTGGAGGTGGCCAACAGCTTCGCCATCACCAACTGCTGTAAGTCTTCCAGCCTCCATGCTGGATTTGTTTTTCTACATTGTTTTATTTCGGTGCTGGTGTGGAAAGCAGCGTGATTTACCTGCCCTGGAGATTTACGCATAAATATTTTACGCACTGAGCTCGGGGATCGACTGTGCGCATTTCCCCTCCCTCTCCTCCCTCCCCGCATTCCACCTGGTCACTATGATAACCGAGGCAAAAAAAAAAAGAAAAAGATCCTCCTCCCAGAATGCCATTTTCCCTATTAGTAGCCTACGCGTGGCATTTTTCAGCCTGTCCAGCGCGCTCAGGATGATGTACCGCCCCGGAGTGCTGTTCTGCTGTGTGATGCGGGAACGCGCCTGAAGAGCGCGCTCCCGAGCCGCGTTTATCAATTAACCCTCGTGTTTATTCACACGGCCGCCTCCGTGCTGACTGACTGGAGGAACATATTGGGCCTTGTGGAGGTGTTGAAGAGACGTGGGCTGAACCTCAGCTCTGTCCCAAATGCCCACCTAATACACGCCTAGTGCACATTTCTGGCTTGAAAGCAGACATAGATCATTTATGTAGTGTGGAGAGTGGTGGGGTGTGGTGTGTGTGTGTGTGTGATAATTGCTGCGTGAGCAAGTCAGATTTGGTTTCCATGGTAACAATGGATAAGACCGCAGCCCTTTTTTTGCACAGTATAGACACATAGTTCATCCTAAGTGGTAGCTCAGTGGATAAGACGTTTGATTGGAAGGTAATGGGTTTAGATCTCAGCACCAAAAAGCACTGCTGGGCCCCTGAGCAAGACCCCTAAATTTGAAATGTAAACGTGCACAAGCATGAGGCACTTATATCTAATAGTGTAGAATATGTGTTGGTGGACCAGGAACCGGGTTTGATTCCCGTCTCGGCCATGTGTGTGTGGAGTTTGTGCATGTTCTCCCCTTGCCTCAGGGGTTTTTTCTCCGGGTTCTCCGGTTTCCTCCCCCGGTCCAAAAACATGCACAGTAGGTTGATTGGCACCTTGGAAAATTTTCCCTAGTGTGTGAATGTGTGTGTGTTCCCTGCGATGGGTTGGCATTCCATCCAGGGTGTATCCTGCCTTAATGCCCATAGACGCCTGAGAGAGACACAGACTCCCCGTGACCCGAGGGAAGATCGGATAAAGTGCTAGAAGATGAATGAATGAATGAATGTGTTGGTGGTTGAGCTGCACTATTTTTTTTACTTATATGTACTTTACTGTGAAATTCTTTCGTTGCATATCAGAGATGTGATACAGAATGGCGGCTGCAGTGGCTGAGCTGCACTATTGGACGCTTTTCTTCCTGCTTACCTCCTTCTTTTTCACTCCTTTTGGTCTCCATATTCATTTTCAATAATGGTTATCTTTGGGTTCAGCAAATGATACTAAATACACTTATTCATCATTGGCGGCTTCTTTGTAGTGTTTCTTTGAGATCATATCGGAAGCGGAGACTCCTTCCATCGTCTTTACAGAAAACATATCCACACCCAAATACATGACAAAGGTTCGTAATCAGCACGTTTGCTAACGAGTCCCAAGTTCTACGGCATAATACGAGTAAACGTGATGCTTTATAATTAACCTGTAAACATTCCAACGACTCTTTTCTTTTCACTTCCTTTGATTACTGTATCGTTCCTGAACCATGAAACACGTTGCTCCTACTGCAGTGCATTATGGGATTGCATGCATAGCACTCTGGACGGTCTCGGGGTAACGGATGAGAGTTCCCACTGTGGAAAAAATGATGACTTTTCCATCCGTATGTGGTTCTTCATCTCGTGGTTCATTCTCCTGCTATAGAGACAAAAACCCTATGGATCACGACTGGGATGAATCTCAGGTAACAAATAAAGTGCTTGGGCCCATGCTGCTTTAAAGTAAGCGATCCACGATGAAGTGCGTCCAGCATTTCCTCACCAGCTTCCTGTTTCCTGCAGCTTGAAGAAGATGAAAAAGTGCTGATATTGGACACTCCTGTCATTAAGGCTTAATTGATAGCCTTACGTTGTCGCCATGGAAACACGTAATGGTCGGAAATGTTCCTGACCAATCAGGAGGACACATCTGTACGTCCAGTGAACAAAACATGAGTCATGTGGGTTTGCAGTGAAGGAATTGGCACCATGTCTTCATACTGCTACGTCTAATTAATGGCACACACACACACACACACACACACACACACACACACACACACACACACACACACACACACACACACATGCAAGAAGTGCATATACATTCGAATATTTTGTTGATATACACATAAGCGAACACTCCATAATCTAACAGCATTATGTGTAACGTCAAAAGCGTGTTTTTGACATATTTGGCGAATTTCTCTTTATTCCACGAACCAATCAGCAAGCGGGATAGAAGGAATGAAGAAATATTTGCGTTTGGTTCGTCGCCGTATTTCACGTACACACAGCGTATAACGTTAAAGCTCCGCGGCAGTTCGCTCTCCAATATCTGTTTCCCCCTGTTATCCATTACCGCAATATTTATGAAGCCTGTCAGAGACACTATTCTGCGCGCACACACACACACACACACACACACACACACACATGCACACACTCGCTATTAAAAGCACCTGCTGCAGTTTCACGTGGCTATTATTCATTACACCCGAGCACCTTATATTTTATTCCTCTACAGTGCATGAATCACGGATCTTAAGGCTGACTACACACACACACACACACACACACACACAAAACCTCACGGATCATGTTGTATCCCAGTGACATGACTTATCAGGAAAACACACACACACACACACACACACACTCCTGTGTAACAGTCAGTTTATTCACCCCATATCTCCGTATATCTCAAAATAACACACTTAATGGAAACTGTAATGTGATATTAGCATATTCTCCTTTTTCTCCGTATTTGATATCGTCTGCACATCCGATACGTCATTTCAACGAATCAGAGCATCGCATAAACAAAGTAAAAGATGATAAACACTGGCTTCTGCTCCGCCCAGGACCCTTTATTTACTCCACCGTTCCACACTGAATCCACATTATTCCTCTTATAATAACCTTCACTCTTCTGGGAAAATGTGCTGCTAGATTTCGTGTCAGATTTCATCATCAGTAGTGAAAACATGGTGAAAGTGTCCAGGAGCGTTCGGAGCTGTGCAGCAGGAGCGTCGACCCGGTAAAGCACATCTCCATGGAGATGAAGTTCAAGTGAAGGAAAAAATCTCATTCTCCATCATCTGGAGAGGAACGAGGCACCTGCGTACCTCTGACTTTGTGTAAAGTCAGGTGAAAGTCCGTGCCTCCATTTCTCAATCCTCAAATCTACAAAAACCCCTCCCGGAGGTTGTAGTGGTACAGGGAGTTATTCTCGTCTCGCTCGTTAGGGACCTGCGCACTGGTGTCTCCTCAAAAGGGTTAAAGAAATAAAAACGTTTGAGATGCATGATGGGTAATGATCAGGATATCAAAATACTGCCCTGCCTTTCGTACTGCAGTATACATCCTCTCCCACAGTCTGTACGTGTGTGTGTGTGTGTGTGTGTGTGTGTGAACGCATGTCCCATCGCATAAATATTCACACCGATCCATACAGGGGATTTATTGGCGTAGACAGAATGAGAAACGAGCGAGTGCGCACTTACTCTCTTACACGCAGCCTCCCGGTCCCACAATCAGCAATCACCTTCAGAGAGAGGGAGAGAGGTGAAAAGAGAGGGAGAGAATGATAGAGATAGAGAGAGGCAGGGTGATTGAATGGAGGAGGTAAAAGAGAAAGAGAGAGAGACAGAGAGAAAAGTGAGTGAGAAAAGAGAACAGCGGAAAGGGAGGGGGAAAAAAGTGGGAGGGAGAGAGAGAGAGAGAGAGAGTGGGATATGGGGTAAATTTAAAAGGTAGTGAAAAAAGAGAGTGAAAAAGAGAAAGAACGTTAATAAGAGTGAGAGACGGAGAGAGTGAATGAGAGGTGAGATGTAGGAGAGAGACAGAGTGCGTGAATGCGGGGTAAAAGAGAGCGAGAAGGGGTTTGAAAAAGAGACAGAAGAGTGACAGAGGGGCAAAAAGAAAAGAACAGAGGATGGGTAAAAAGAGTGAAAAACAGGGAGATTAAGAGGTAGAAAAAAAAGAGATAGAGATCAAGTGAGTGGGGAAAG
>JACRUU010000028.1:3947736-3960236 GCA_030449085.1 Kryptopterus vitreolus | reverse complement strand
AGGCTTTCTGCTTTGTACTCTGGCTTCATGTGCACTGCGTACAAATAACTGCAGATGGGCAGAGAGCTCGGAGACTACACACACACACACACACACACACACACACACACACACATGCGCGCACCTGTAGTTGTCTGCAGTATCACCTAATTAGGGCGGCTAAATTTACTGCTCCCGCCGGTCCAGTCGCGGAACCAACACAGTGTAAACTCAGTATGTGTGTGTGTGTGTGTGTGCGTGTCGATGTGTGTGTTTGAACCTGTTTTTTTTCTCCTTCCCTGATATTCCCTCATCCTCCTCTCATCTCTCTTTCCCTCTGTGTTTTATGAAGAGAGTATGAAGTACTCCTCAGATCTACAAGGACTTTGCAAATCCACTTGATCCTGTATAATGAGGACGAAAAGAACAATAGCTCTCGAGTACACACACACACACACACACACACACACACACACACACACACACACATGCGTGTACGCTTCATTCACCTGACAATATTCCTACAATGCTCTGTTTGGGATTTTTTCCAGACACTGAAACAGGTTCCCACGTTCCCGCTAATCACGTTTCCAGCGTCAGGGTTTTGTTCAGATGCTAACCAAATAAATTTGTGTCGTAATTGCGCAAAATAACATCCTGTTACACAGAGGACGAGGCGTCTCCTCTCCAAGCACACCTGTGCGGAACGAGCTGAAATCGCTGACAAATCCCGAGATGATCCTGATAACAGAAATATAACGAGATCCTTCAGTAGCATCAAGACGCTAACAAAGATCAGATCGCGACATTCAATCTGACTAGCTAGCTTTGCTGTGGGACGTTTTCTAGCATGGTTTAGCTAACTAGCACTGTGGGGTATGTTTATAAACGTTCTCTCAAAGCTTTGTGGGGTATTTTGTAACTACGTTTATGTGTATTTATGTAACATGAGTTAGTTTGCTGTTCAGGACGTTTTGTCACGCGATCTTAGCATGGTGGGATTTTGTCACATGATCTAGCTAGCTAGCTTTGTGGGACTTTAGGTAACGTAAATTTGCTAGCTAACGTTATTGTAGGACGTTTGGTAATACAGTCTGGCTAGCTTTGTGGGTAATATGTAACACACAATAGATAGCTAGCTTTATGCAACGTTTTTGCATGAAGATGATTTAGCTAGGAAGCATTGTGGGGACATTTCGCTATGTGACTTAGCTAGATAGCTTCACGGGACATATTTCAAAATGACAGATCGCTTTGTGCGGACATTTTTTGTACGCTTTGTGGGTCACGTGATTTCTGTTTGGTCACGTGATTTAGCTTTGTTGAATATTTTGCAAGGTCGTTAGATTCCTTGTTTTGCCACTTGCTGATTGACGTTGTGTACATGTGTTTGCGGGGATAATATATATATATATTATACGGTGGCTTAGTGGTTATCACGTTTGCCTCACACCGCCAGGATCCGGGTTTGAGTCCCGTCTCGGCCATGTGTGTGTGGAGTTTGTGCATGTTCTCCCCGTGCCTCAGGGGGTTTTTCCCACGGGTTCTCCGGTTTCCTCCCCCGGTCCACTAACATGCACGGTAGGTTGATTGGCACCTTGGAAAATTGTCCTTAGTGTATGAATGTGTGTGTGTGTGTGTGTGTGTCCTGTGATGGGTTGGCATTCCATCCAGGGTGTATCCTGCCTTAATGCCCATAGACGACTGAGATAGACACAGACTCCCCGTGACCCGAGGAAAGATCGGATAAAGCGCTAGAAGATGAATGAATGAATGAATAGTGTAAAGCGTAACATTCAGTGCTCAGGATGATCAGATGGCGGCGAGTCGAGAACATATGAGCGCGCGAGCAAATGAAGGAAACAGAGCAAGTGGTAAAGCAGTTGTGAGAAAGGGTTGTGAATAAAGTGCTAGCTTGAGTCATGGTGCTGGCAGGGAGACTTCCAGTGACGTATGTTCAGCGCAGGTTGTTTGACGAGGATGTGTGTGTGTGTGTAGGATGTTGGCTGGTTTGATATGTTTAGCTCGAAGTGTTTATGCCTCTCAGGAGGATCGAGGCTGCCTCTGCCGCTTTCTATCAACATACTTTCACCGAAATCCTTTATGACAGGTCGTGGAGAAGTGTCTGTCTGCCCCCCTGAAATTCCTCCTGCTTTTGGAGTTCTGCAATGAGGTGCCGTGGGTGCAGAGGAACGCCACCAACCATCCATCCTCTAGTGTGAAATAGCATCCGAAGCATGTCAGTGGCACCAATCTGACTTGATTATAATGGCGGTGATGGGATTAAAGACCCCCTCGTCTCATATTGGTAGCAAGAAATATGTTGTGGGGACATTTTTTAACATGGTCTAGGCCAGGGGTCACCAACGTGGTGCCCGTGGGCACCAGGTAGCCCCCAAGGAGCACATGAGTAGCTCTCAGGCTTGCTATAAAAAGTGCACAACTCATCAGTGAGATGCGTCTATAATGTAAAATGTAGTTAATTCGTTGTTGATAGTCACTGTCAAGTGTATTTACATAGATAAATGAGTATCATTAATAATAATAATAATAATAATAATATATAACTAAAGGTAAATTTGTTATTTCAGAGGAGTATTTCAAACTGGTAGCCCTTTATATGACTCGGTGTCCATGTAGTAGCTCTCAGTTACAAAAAGGTTGGTGATCCCTGGTCTAGGCAGATTTGTGGGGTAATTTGTAACGCGATTAAGCTAGCATCGAGGGACATTTTACGACATGAGCTAGCTAGGATTTTAGGGTGTTATCTGACGCAATCTAGTAAACTTGTGCGAGACATTTTGTAACGTAATCTAGCTAGTTAGCATTGATGGACGTCGTATTATGTTCCAGGACACTTTGTAACGCGATCTAGCTAGCTACTTGTTTGAGGATCTTGCTAGCTACATTTTGTAACGTGATTTAGTTTTTCCGGATCTTTTGTAGCACAGTCTAGGTAACTAGCTTGGCAGGATATTTCATAACACAATCTAGCTAGCTAGTGTTTTGTAACGTTTTTAGCTAAGTGTTTGTGACATTTTATAACACAATCTAGATAACTAGCTTTCTGGGGACATTTTGTTACATTATCTAGCTTGCCAACTTTGTTGTAGATTTTGTCAAATGATCTTTTGTGGGAACATTTTGTAAGACAGTTTAGCTTGCTAACATTTTGGGCACTTTTGGTACATGATCTAGGTGACTAGCTTTTAAGGACATTTTATAACACAGTGAATTTCTGGTACCACAAACTTAACAAAATCTTTGCCCGGCTTTGTGGGACGTTTCGCACCTTTTTGGGACCTTTTGCTGTACAATCTAGATAACTAAGCCGCTTAAAATTGTAAGACATTTTTATTGCGCTATTATCCAAGCTAGCCTTGGTCTGGAACATTTCTTAATATTAGCTAGCTTTGTCATAGAGCTACTTCTCATATTGGATTCGGAATAATCTCTTGCTAGCGAGCTTTATTTTGGAACGTTTTCAACATCATTGGAACGTTTACAACATCATTGTCTAGTTAACTTTAGATAAATTGTGTCCCCATGTGCTGATCTGTAAGGAGGAGACGACTTTTGGTCACTTGTACTTATGGGTCAGTGCATCTTTTTGGAACGACAGGGTTCTCGGGCCATCAGGATGTTCACGCTGAGTCATTTCGGGTCGGGTTTTTTTTTTTTTCATTCACAGAATCCACAACGAGATTGAAACCGGCATCTCCGACAGTCATCGTAATTATCACTTTATGTTGCATAGTCATGCAAAAAACAAACAAACATATAAACGCACAAATTTTTATATTTTAGAGTTCCCCTGGGAAGATGTTCCACTGGATCGTGCTCGTGGACATTCATTCAGCCACAAAGATGTTAGTAAAGTCAGGTATGAGGTGATGAGGTGCTCTGGACGTCCGTTCTTGGTCCTTGGAGATTCCCTGCAATGTTTTATTGCTAAATTTCTGCAAATGGACTCGGAGATTCGGTCGTAAATGATGGTTTCCTAAATGCAAGGCCCCAAATTGATTCTCCAGGGAGGGACAAACATACAAGCATTGTCAGAAGAAGTTCAGAAAGAACAAGGAGTCCTGGAAGTAATCGTTCCCTAAACAGAGCTGTGATCTCGCCATCTCAGTCTGTCCGGGGATTACATGGAGAGACGGGAGGATTTGATGCAGCCTTTATCCACAGAAGCTTTGTTCTTCAAGATATCAGGAACAAAAGATGTGCCGAGGTCCTTCAGACACTGCGTGCGCGTGTACCTAGAAGAGTTATTCGGGTCTTCACACCAAACACTGACATGCATTTTCATATGTTCATTGTTAAATATGTCAAATACAAACATATTGCCACAATATATGATCACGAATGCGCACCACGTGTAGGAAGTCATGTGACAGAGTGACATGTGACAGAGTGACATTCATCTGTCTGCCTCCATGGACACAAAAGTGTGTTATCATCAGTGCGAGTAAAGTGCTCCTGGCTGGAAAGCTTTTAAGCAGGTGGACATTTTGCTTTCTGAAAGCTTCCTCAGTCGGGACGGCAGAACCAGAAAGACGAACGAATGTAAGCAGGATGAAAACAATCGTTTTACATCTATTTATATACATATAAATTTACATATTTGTGCTTATTAATTGATATATTCGTTATTAATAGCTCCAGACAAAAGACCAGCTTTTTGATAAGAATCAATTCCTAAAATGTTTTCAACGCCAAATCCATCTTTCACAGATTAACTCCCGATTGATATCAGTATAAAGCCGCCCCCCCCCACACACACACAAAGATAAAGCCTCCTCGTAGTTCCTCTGCAGTGTGTGTAATTGGGCTGTGAAGAAGCGACGCAGGCCGTGTCAGAGTGCCAGCGGTCGTGTGTTGATTATGCAGATGTAGCGACGAGCGCTGTGCCGGACTCGCATGCTAATGCAATTATAAGAAGGAGAAATTGATTAGTAACCAGTCCGAGCGTCTCTCGGGTTTACAAGCCGTTTTTTTTTTGGTGCAGAAAACGAGGAAATATAAATCTTCATCTGACGTTCTTCATCCGAGGTCTGAAATTCAAGACGGTTTAATATTTAATCCGTCGATATATAAAGCTTGTAATGGTTTCGTTCCATGATGATTTCTGTTCCTTTTATGTTTACTTTAACTTTATACAGACCTGTGCTCGTGTCAGTATTTCATTCATTCATTCATCTTCTACTGCTTTATCCGATCTTGCCTCGGGTCACGGGGAGTCTGTGCCTATCTCAGGCGTCTATGGGTATTAAGGCAGGATACACCCTGGATGGAATGCCAACCCATCGCAGGACACAAACAAACACACACACACACACACACACACACACACATTCACACACTAGGGACAATTTTCCAAGGTGCCAATCAACCTACCGTGCAGGTTTTTGGACCGGGGGAGGAAACCGGAGAACCCGGAGAAAAACCCCCTGAGGCACGGGGAGAACATGCACAAACTCCACACACACATGGCCGAGACGGGAATCGAACCCGGATCCTGGTGGTGTGAGGCGAACGTGCTAACCACTAAGCCACCGTGCCCCCCGTGTCAGTATTTAGTAGCAGTTATTAGCGTGTATTCTGCTGGATTTTTCTAAAGTCATCGTGTGTGTAAGGAAATTCGTAAAGAATCATTTACCATTAAAAAGTCCATTAGAGATAAAAATGAACCCGACCGGATCATTTTAGTGAGCATTTGGTTCGTTGAATCTTGTCCATCAAAGCGAGTCGTATAGTTTGTTCGGTTCCTTTGATCCGAAATAATAAAGTGCTACCGTTTCGCTAAACAGATAAGAAACTGAACGGTTTATTTGAGTATAAAATCTTCACGGCACATATTTGAACTTTTGATACATGAATTATTGTAACAATGCAAAAAAACTGGAAGATACGTGATAAACGAACGATCGACTCGAACCAAACGACTCGAGTCGTTCTTCAGAGTCATATTAAAGATTCGTCGGAAACGAACGACTCATCGGCGAACAATCTGTCACTAGTGTGGATTATTTAATACTTAGCCTTTAAACATTGCGACAGTGATGCTTCGTTCCTCACTTAAAGATTGCTAGCTATATTTAATTCGCACCGTTTTGCGGTATTCCGCTGGCCAGGGCTACGGCATTCTTTATCTACGCTTAAGAATAAGCTGACTGATGCGCTATTCGTGTGAATAATGAAACACTCTTCCTGACGCTAATCTCTCCGTGTACATTATGATTTCAGATCTGCCGGAGAGAACGTGTCGTGTGTTTGGTGTCGCTGTGTGTTTCCGTCAGCGTTTTTCTTTCCCCGGCCGTAATGGCGTCGATTGAGCTTTTGCCTGCTCAGGGCCCCTGTGTTTAGCCCACACAGCCGGACTATTTAAAACCTAATGAGTCCAGTCGATGCAAGCATCTGCTCGCTACAGAGTCACAAACGGCTCATCCGGCAAAGCCCACACGCCCAACCGGTGTACCGAGAGCCACTGAGCCGCCGGATCAGCCTTCTGCAGCCGGATTCTGCAGCCGGATTCTGCAGCCGGATTTCTGCAGCCGGATCTGCAGCCGGATTCTGCAGCCGGATCTGCAGCCGGATTCTGCAGGCGGATCTGCAGCCGGATCTGCAGCCGGATCTGCGCTGCTCTAACATTAGAGGGAGAGTTTTCTAACCGCGGAGTTAAATGTAGGAGATACAGATAAACACTCAAGATCTCAACCTATTTCTACACTGTTGGCAAAAGTATTGGGACACCTGCCATTTTAGGGGCCATATTAAGGCTTTTCATGTTTCGAATAACAGTAGCCGATGTGATCATTCTCTACATTTCACTCAAAAGCTCCATCTTTAATAAAAAATTTTGATTATTTAGCATTTATTTTACTCTGTAAATGATTCTCTTAATAACCATTTCTTGTTCATTTCAGTGTGTAAAATATGGGACGTGGCTCCTTTAAGAATGGTGTTCCGGTTGCTTTTCCATATAAACTGGTGATACGGTGTTTAGGTTATACGGAAGCGCTTTATTGCGTTCAGTAAAAATGCGCTTTATTGCAGTAATACGGATTTGGGCGTATATTATACGCTAATATAGTGAGGAGATCGTACCTGTTGTGAATGCGCAGCTAGGGGGCGTAATTAGGGGGAAATTTAGGAAGTGTGAGTGGATGCACTGAACGTTTCTTTATTCATTTCTTCTCACATAATAATGCACACTGTGTTACTCACGCCCTTAACAACATCAGTGTGCTAAAGTGAATATGCTTTCATTTCGGGCCCTTCAGCAAGGCCCTTAACCTTCTGTGCTTCGGGCGGGGAGGGGCTGTATCTTGGCTGACCCTGCTCTCTGACCCCAGCTTCCACACAAGATGGGTTATACATTGAAAAGAATGTTGTTTATTTGTGACAATTTCATTCTCTCTCTCTCTCTCTCTCTCTCTCTCGTCTATCAGTTTGTTCGCAGTTTTCCCGGGGTGTCTACGCCATCTTCGGCTTCTACGATAAGAAGTCCGTGAACACCATCACGTCGTTCTGCGAGACGCTGCACGTGTCGTTCATCACGCCGAGTTTTCCCGCCGACGGGCTCAACCAGTTTGTGCTTCAGATGAGGCCGGACATCCGCGGCCCTCTGATCAGCCTGGTGGAGTATTACAAGTGGGAGAAGTTTGCGTATCTGTACGACAGCGATAGAGGTACACACACACACACACACACACACACACACACACACACACACACATGCATTAATGTATCAAATTGCTTGTCCTATTCATTAACACAACTTCACTCCTCGCTCCTCAGAGACGCTCACTGCGGTCAGACATACGCTTTACAGAAAGCGATACCGCTTAATTATTCCCTCTTTCATTCTTTCTATCTCTCAGTCTCTCTTTCTTACACACACACACACACACACACTTTCTCTTTACGTGTCAACCTCACTCAATCACATTTATCGTTGCCTATGGAGACGTGCCACAGTAGAGCAGCGTGATCGTCCTTGAGGTCACAGCGGTGCTGTAATGGATGACTGACGCTGAACGTGTTGCTAATGCAGCGCTGCTCCGTGTCATTCCGCTGTGTAATTATGAGCGAGTGTGTAAAACAGTCATTACAGGGTCTGTTAGCGCGAGTCCTTCAGTCTAACCAGGTCCAAAATGTAAAATATGATGAGTGCAGACGGCTGGGAAAATTACAGCCGAGCCGTATTGTTATTCTCACTTACGCCATTATCCAGAGCGATTTATAACCTTTTACAACCCAGCAGCTGAGGGTTAAAGGTCAGCGGCGCTGGGACTTGCGCTCGTGACCCGCTGAGCAGAAGTCAACATCTTACCCACGGAGTTATTCCTTCCTATTGGATACCATGTGGACATGTGCACTTTTCAGATGACTGTTTATGACGGGTGACATGGCACGATCAAATGTCACCATGTTTTTCCTCGTAGTCCCCACATCGTATGAGCACGGTTCATTCAGGGTTGCGGGTCTGTTGGGGGATTGTATGAGTTCTGTTGGAGGTTATGTTACGGGTCCTGTTCATGGGGGATTCTGTTGGAGTTATGAGGGGTCCTGAGGTTCAGGGGCATGTTAATGATTGTGATGGGTCCTGGAGGTTATGTTAGGGGTCTTCTCGAGGTTCCTGTCAGGGGTCATGTTATGATGAGGTTCCTGTTGGAGGTTATGTTAGGGGTCTTCTCGAGGTTCCTGTCAGGGGTCATGTTAATGATTGTGATGAGGTTCCTGTTAATGATTGTGATGAGGTTCCTGTGAGGGTCCTGTTAAGGATTATTTTGATGTTTCATGTTAGAGGTTCCTGTTAAAAGTCTAAATGGGTTATTTTGAGGTTCCTTTTGAGGGTTTTTTTGTAGGTTAAGTTGGGGTTGTGTCGGTGGACACAAGGAGGTTGTGTTAGGGATTGAGTTGTGTTAGGGTTGTGTTGTGTTGGGGTTGTGTCGGTGTTTGAGACAGGAGTCACGTTGGGGTTTGTGTTAGAGGTTGTGTTTCATTCGGGTGTGTAATTTGAGGTTGTAAAAAGTTCAGGGGTCTGTTGGGAGTTAGTAAAGTTGATCCGTGGCTTGTCCGTTGCTTTTTGGGTCGTGTGTTGTGTTGGGGTTGTCGCGGTTGTGTTGGTTGTGTTGGGGTTGTGTTGGTTGGTTGTGTTAGTAGGGTTGTGTTGTGTTGGGGGTTTGTGGTTGTTGTGAGTTGTGTTGGGGTTGTGTTGTGTTGGGGTTTGTGTTGTGTGTATGGTTGAGTTGTGTTGTTGGTTGTTGTTGTTTGGGGTTTGGTTTGTTGCAGACGGTGGGTTACAGCCGAGCCGTATTGTTATTTCACTTGCCATTTCCAGAGCGATTTTAACCTTTTACAACCCAGCAGTGAGGGTAAAGGTCAGCGGCGCTGGGACTTGCGTCGTGACCCGCTGAGCAGAAGTCAACATCTTACCCACGGAGTTATTCCTTCCTATTGAACCATGTGGACATGTGCACTTTTCAGATGACTGTTTATGACGGGTGACATGGGTCAAATGTCACCATGTTTTTCCTCGTGTCCCCACATGTTGAGGGTTCATTCAGGGTTGCGGGTCCTGTTGTGGGGATTGTGATGAGGTTCCTGTTGGAGGTTATGTTAGGGGTCTTCTCGAGGTTCCTTCAGGGGTCATGTTAATGATTGTGATGAGGTTTCCTGTTAATGATTGTGATGAGGTTCCTGTGAGGGTCCTGTTAAGGATTATTTTGATGTTTCATGTTAGAGGTTCCTGTTAAAAGTCTAAATGGGTTATTTTGAGGTTCCTTTTGAGGGTTTTTTTGTAGGTTAAGTTGGGGTTGTGTCGGTGGACACAAGGAGGTTGTGTTAGGGATTGAGTTGTGTTGAGGTTGTGTTGGGGTTGTGTTGGTGTTTGTGACAGGAGTCACGTTGGGGTTTGTGTTAGAGGTTGTGTTAGGGAGTTTGGTTCGGCGTTTTGTGGTTCGCGGTTGTGTTAGAGTTGTAATGTTGGGGTTGTGTTGGGGTTTGTGTTAGAGGTTGTGTTAGACGGGGTTGTGATTGAGTTGTGTTGGGGTTGTGTTGTGTTGGGATTGTGTTCGCCGGTTGTGTTGTTTGTGTGGAGGTGTGTTGTGTTGGGGTTGTGTGGGGTTGGGGTTGGTTGTTAGAGGTTTGTGTTGGGGGGTTAGAGGTTGTGTTAGAGGTTGTGTTGTTGGTTGTGTGGGGTTGTGTTGAGGTTTGTGTTGATGTTGGTTGTGTTATGTTGTGTTGGTTGGTTGTGTTGGGGTTGTGTTGTGTTGGGGTTGGTGTTAAGGGTTGTGTTGTGTTGGGGTTGGTTGGGGTTGTGTTGGAGGTGTGTTAGATTGTTGGTTGTGTTTGGGGTTGTGTGTGTGGGGTTAGAGGTTGTGGTTGTTGGGTGTGTGTGAGGTTGTTGGGAGTTTGTGTTATTGTGTTGTGTTGGGAGGTTGTGTCTTAGAGGTTTGTGTTGGTTGTGTTGTTGGTTTGTGTTGTGTTTGGGGTTGTGTGGGGTTGTGTTGGTTGTGTTTGTTTTTGGTTGTGTGGGGTTTGTGTTGGGGTTGTTGTTGGATTTGGTGTTGTTGTGTTGGGGTTGTGTTGTGTTGGGGTTTGTGTTAGAGGTTGTGTTAGGGTTGTGTTAGAGGTTGTGTTGGGGTTTGTGTTGTGTTGTGTTGTGTTGGGGTTGTGTTGTGTGGGGGTTGTGTTGGGGTTGTGTTGTTGGGTTGTGTTGGGGTTCGTGTTGTGTTGGGGTTGTGTTGGGGTTGTGGAGGTTTGTGTTGTGGTGTTGGTTTGTGTTGGGGTTGTGTTGGAGCGGGTTGTGTTTGTGTTGGGGTTTGTGTTGGAGGTTGTGTTGGGGTTGTGTTGTTTTGGGGTTTGTGTTGGAGTTTGTATCTTGTGATGAATCTTACAGGCTGAAAGGGAAACATGTCCCTGCACGGAATCACATGTCGACCCTGAAGCCATTTCATGAGCATTCACATCACAGAATATTGCTGCAGTATTCTTATGTAACTCCTTGCATTATCCGAAGCACAAGAATGTGTCATACGTTCACTGCCTTCGCACTCCTCCATTTTTAATCTCAGCTCCAGCACACACCTGACTCCATCCAGTAATTAGCGAATGACCTAAATTACACACAGGCAAACGTATTAAACATATCCTGAAATGCCAGGGTTGTGATAGACGAGCTTTTATTAGACGGTCTCGGGGGGGGGGGGGACGGGGGGTGGGGGGGGTGGGGCGGACGGGGGGGGGGGAACCTAACTAGGAAAACCTGAAAACGCTGCGCTTTGTCATTCGAGGCATTTTATTTAAAGGTCTGGGCAAAAACATATTCGCTTCCTTGAAGACATTTCCATGACACACGATATGAACCAGTAGAAATGTAGGTTTGTCCACAAACTGCCTGTAAAACACTAGTGATCGATTATACTGGATTCTTTTTTTTTTTCCCTCCGCGAGATATGAACGTCTCTCCGGGCCAAAGTGTTCAACCGGGATTCGAACTGACAACGCGCTGATAAACGACAACGACGCTCTGATGCAAAAAAGGCCAGGGTGCCTGAATTCAGACTTGCACTCGGAGGAATACGTGTTTCCCAAAGAGACCTAGATATGTAATCATCCGTGGTCTTTAATCTGAAAGGAAAAAAGAGGCACAGAAGGAACGGGAGAAGAGAGGGTGTGTGTGTGTGTGTGTGTGTGTGTGTGTGTGTGTGTGTGTGTGTGTGTGTGTGTGTGTGTGTGCGGTGGGAGATGGAGTCGATGCAAGGCGAGGGATTGGGGTGGGTGTGGAGCAGCGAGAAAGTAGGAGATGAAATAGAGTAGGCAAAGGAGCGGATGTGGGAGAATGATGGGAGCGAGATCAAGAAGAGAAAATGACAAATGGAGCGAGAGAGAGAGAGAGAGAGAGAGATAGAGAGAGAGAGAGAGAGAGAATCCTCCAGGGGGGTTTTCTAGCTGGGCTGTGTATTCCCTTAAGGCTGAGGCACATTGCTGGTGATTTAGAAGCTCAGTGCTCCTGATCGAGTCGGGCTCGGGGGCTACGTTCGGGTAACGGCGAGACCTAATTGAGACGGCTTGAAACGACGCAGTCAAAACGACGCCTTCTGTAATTAAGACTGGAGAAAAGCGGCGAGCGTTGTCTGAACGTTGCATATTCGTTGCATATTCGGAATGAAAGGAATCACAGGAAACATCGCTGTTTGATTTTACTCACTAGATTTAGTCAAAGCACCAGCGTTATCCTGGGTGTGAAACTCTCCGGGGGCCACATCGGCGTGTCCCATGAAGGGCCGGTTGTGACTATAAGACAGTATATAGTGTTTGATGAGCGACGTCGCGTCATAACACAAAACACAACGCGCTTTTTCTCCTCAAACATATTTCATTATAAGATGAAATGTGGGATACGAGTGGGGCACGGTGGCGTAGTGGTTAGCACGTTCGCCTCACACCGCCAGGATCCGGGTTCGATTCCCGTCTTGGCCATGTGTGTGTGTGGAGTTTGCATGTTCTCCCCG
>JACRUU010000028.1:3912736-3942736 GCA_030449085.1 Kryptopterus vitreolus | reverse complement strand
GATGTAGGATGTGGGATGTGGGATGGAGGATGTGGGATGGAGGAGGATGGTAGGATGGAGGATGTAGGATGGAGGATGTGGGATGGAGGCTGGAGGATGTGGGATGGAGGATGTGGGATGGAGGATGGAGGCTGGAGGATGTGGGATGTAGGATGTGGGATGGAGGATGGAGGATGGAGGATGTAGGATGTAGGATGTGGGATGGAGGATGTGGGATGGAGGATGTAGGATGTGGGATGGAGGATGGATGGAGGATGTGGAGGATGTGGGATGGAGGATGTGTAGGATGTGGGATGTGAGGATGGAGGATGTAGGATGTAGGATGTGAGGATGGAGGATGGAGGATGTAGGATGGAGGATGGAGGATGGAGGATGTGGGATGTGGGAGGGAGGATGGAGGATGTAGGATGGAGGATGTGGGATGTGGGATGGAGGATGTAGGATGTGGGATGTGGGATGGAGGATGCAGGATGTAGGCTGTAGGATGGAGGATGTGGGATGGAGGATGGAGGATGTGGGATGGAGGATGTAGGATGGAGGATGTGGGATGGAGGATGTAGGATGTAGGATGTGGGATGGAGGATGTAGGATGTAGGATGTGGGATGGAGGATGTAGGATGTAGGATGTGGGATGGAGGATGGAGGATGCAGGATGTAGGCTGTAGGATGGAGGATGTGGGATGGAGGATGGAGGATGTGGGATGGAGGATGGAGGATGTGGGATGGAGGATGTAGGATGGAGGATGTGGGATGGAGGATGTAGGATGGAGGATGTGGGATGGAGGATGTGGGATGGAGGATGTAGGCTGGAGGAGGTAGGATGGAGGATGTGGGATGTAGGATGTAGGCTGTAGGATGGAGGATGTGGGGAACGGATTGGATGAAATGTATGTATGTAGGGATGGACGGATGGCTAGAAGCATGGAGAGATGAGTGATGGATGGATGGATGGATGACAGAAAGTGGGCGTGGCATTACGTATGGTTAAAGTTGATCACGCTTGTTTCTTTCCCTCTTCAGATTGGCTACTGGAAAGAGCTGGACAAAATGGTGGTCACCAAATTCGACCTCTTTCCCAACGACACCTTCGGGATGGAGAACAAGACGGTTATAGTGACGACCATTCTGGTAAAGATCTCCACCAGTCTTTGACAGCGGCTGCGCTTGGCTTTGCGTTTACCGCTGCGGGATTTGTTTTGTAGGAGGCGCCGTATGTGATGCTAAAGAAGAACGCGGAGTTGTTTACGGATAACGAGCGCTACGAGGGATACTGCGTGGACCTGGCGGCCGAGATCGCCAAGCATTGTGGCTTTAAATATCAGCTGAAGATCGTGGGAGACGGGAAGTACGGGGCCAGAGACGCCGATACCAAGATCTGGAACGGCATGGTTGGCGAACTGGTCTACGGGGTGAGGCCTTTTATCCTTTCATTAGCTTCCGGGTCCCAAGAACGTAAGCTAGCCATGGTTTGTGACGTTGCGCCCATCTGTTCTTGTCTCGGGTCAGAAAGCAGACATCGCCGTGGCGCCTCTGACAATCACGCTGGTCCGCGAAGAAGTGATCGACTTCTCCAAGCCGTTCATGAGCCTGGGCATCTCCATCATGATCAAGAAGCCGCAGAAATCCAAGCCGGGCGTCTTCTCCTTCCTGGACCCGCTCGCCTACGAGATCTGGATGTGCATCGTGTTCGCCTACATCGGCGTCAGCGTCGTGCTCTTCCTCGTTAGCCGCTTTAGCCCGTACGAGTGGCACACCGAGGAGTTCGAGGACGGCCAGCTCGGCCCCAGCGAGTCCAATAACGAATTCGGGATCTTTAATAGTCTGTGGTTTTCTCTGGGCGCTTTTATGCAGCAGGGATGCGATATTTCGCCAAGGTTGGTGAGCATGTCGATGCCAGCTCGTGCCTGCCAGGCTGGCACGGGTGGCGTGCTTCTGTATTTTGGGGTCGCAGCCTTGTGGGTCGGCGGTTCACCCCGGTGTGGCCGTGGTGCTCATGTGTTCATGCTCCTGGCGTGGAGTGGGAGCGAACGCAGGGGTAGAAACCTTCGATCTATGGTTACGGTTTAAAACCTCAGATCGGGGATTTCTTGCGTGAATACATCTCCACCCGCCGGTGGGCCGCGAGGCACAGAAGGTTGCAGGTCGATACCCTCTTGGAGTGGTACCGTGTTTCGGCTGCATATTCCCCATTCCCTTCTGGGAACGTAGCGTTATAAGTGATTCTTTGTGTAATTTCATTTCTATTTCGCTAAACAAAGGGGGTGAAAAATAATGAGCTGGTTTAGCTAATCTTACTGTAGTCAGCGTGATGCTGTGATATGTGTGTGTGTGTGTGTGTGTGTGTGTGACGGTCTTTCGCTGCATGTAGGTCACTATCTGGACGTATAGTTGGCGGTGTGTGGTGGTTCTTCACTCTCATCATCATCTCATCTTACACGGCCAACCTGGCTGCTTTCCTCACCGTGGAGAGGATGGTGTCCCCCATCGAGAGCGCCGAAGACCTCGCCAAGCAGACGGAAATCGCCTACGGAACCCTCGATGCCGGTTCCACCAAAGAGTTCTTCAAGGTGAGATAAAAGAGGAGGCGGGGCTTAACGTTAACGCTAACGTTCTAGCCGGACTTTCCCACAACTGTGTTCAGGATACACTGCTGATAGAGCTGGGAGATTATAATCGTCATCATGGATTCATTCGAGTTTATGTTGAAAAAAAAAAAACATTTGTGATTTCACCTTGGTTTGGCCCAGCGAGCCACCGTAGTTCTCGAAAAGCTCGTTTCCAAATTAGGCGCGGTTTTATCGGTCGTATGGAAATGCTTCGGGTTTGTGATTTAAGATGTTCATCAAGACAAAACCCTGCGGTAACCTTTGTTTGTGGCGACTAAAAGAAGCAGCACGACTAATGTATTCCAGCACCTCAAACACAACCATAAACATGACATCGTCAGCCCCAAAAAAAAACACACCCGCTACAAACGAGTAAAAATAGCGCACGTTTTCCCAATGCATCCAAAATCGAAAATTTAGTGTAAAAAATTCGGTATCGCCCAGCTCTACCTGCTGATGATAGTGTAAATAAAACCATATGCTAGCAATCCTTTAGCTTATGCAAGATGCTAGCTCTGTATTTATGCTATTGTGCTAATAATACCTCTAAGTTTGATGCTAACATTATATAGTCGATATTATAGCACAAAAAACAGTAGTTAGCTCGCTGTATTTAGATATTTTGTGTTGTGATGAAATGGTTTATATTGTAAGAAGCTCTTGTCACTTTTCCCAGGCAGTGTGATGCTAGCTATACTTTCATTTATAACACGGTACGCTAATAATCCTTGCTAGCTATTTATTACCTTATATACACACTGTAGCTTAAGGAGAAAAATGTATTCCATGTGATATTTTAGTATTTAATCATATATATATATATATAGATATATATATATAATATATATATATATATATATATATATATATATATATATATATATATATGTGTGTGTGTTTATGTCCCCAGTGCCGAGGAAAGGTGAATTGTGTTG
Source organism: Kryptopterus vitreolus (assembly GCA_030449085.1). NCBI lineage: Eukaryota > Metazoa > Chordata > Actinopteri > Siluriformes > Siluridae > Kryptopterus > Kryptopterus vitreolus. Next base: position 3,939,195 of record JACRUU010000028.1, on the reverse strand, counting down.
TCGACATGCCATGTATTGTATTGTGAGTTTTTCCCTGATTATTAAAAAAGCCGGTCCTGCTCTGCCCCGGTGCTGTTCAGAGATCAAAGATCGCCCTGTTCGAGAAGATGTGGCAGTACATGAAAAGCGCCGAGCCGTCGGTGTTCGTGAAGAACACGGTGGAAGGCGTGCTGCGCGTGCGCAAGTCGAAGGGCAAATACGCCTACCTGCTGGAGTCCACCATGAACGAGTACATCGAGCAGCGCAAGCCGTGCGACACCATGAAGGTCGGAGGCAATCTCGACTCCAAGGGCTACGGCATCGCCACGCCCAAAGGATCTGCTTTAAGGTGGGTGGAGTAGTATAACAATATGGCCCATGTTGTTATAGTATCCCACCTACCCTGATGTAGGTCGGACCCAGGAGGTAAACTAGGGACAGTGACCTAGGTGACCAGCAGGACAGGAGCGTTAAAAAGCAGGAAATACATGAGGAACACTTTAGGAAATGGTAACCTAGGCAACACACAAAAAAAAATAAAGAGAGTGACAGTCAGGATTAGGTGTTGCCAAGGAGTTAGTATCCAAGGCAACTCCATGTAATGCAGGATCACCAAGGAAACATCTTAGCGCATGGTAACCAAGGCAACACCATCTATGCGATGCAAGTGTAGGAAGTTACCGAGATCGCACTTAGCAACCGAGTGGGGGGGGGGTGTAACCATGGCAACCAGAAGGATTCTGAAATAGTCTCAGTTTTGCAGGCAGTATGTTGCAGCGACGTGATTGGACGAACGGTCAGATAATTTCCAGATTATAAGATCGGATACTTTTTTTAAAACAAAGCATCATGGGAATGATTATGCTGTAAATCTGTGCTATAAAGTATAAATTAGAGATGCATGTTTTGTAGTGATTCGGATTCGTTTAGACTGTTTTACTGTCTGTAATACACCCAGAATACTAATGAGCCACGCTATAGTCTTATAAATACAAGGTGGTATTAATAAGTTTCAAGACCGGTGTAAAGTTAGAGCAAAGAGAAAACGCGGGAATCATTTTTAATGGCTAAATATTTGCTTTATAAGACAGACGCCGATTATTTCTTTGACTTGATGTTTGATTCAGGTTGGTGTAATTTATATAGATGCTGTCACAAAGCAGCTTTGTAGTTTTCAGATCCCTAATGATCAGGAGATCGCAGGTTTCCTTACATGTCTTATAGTCTGGAAATGTAAGATAAATTAGGGGACGGGGGGGAATAAAAAGGTCAGAATGTTGTAGGATTGAAGTTAGACAGGAAGCCATGTTTTATTTTACTTGTTGTGTCGATACTCACCTGGCTTTCAGCGAGGCAAATGACGGCAAAACGGCAGGCAAAATGAAAACGAATCCATCATCCGGGATTGATATTCTGTCCGCTGCGGCCTTATCTTTAAAGGGATCGATGGGAATACGTATCGTTCAGGAGTATCGGGGATTGACACGGCGCTTTGCCAGAGACATTTGCCTCGCTGAGCTTCTGGTTTGTCCACACTGACTGAATGAGTGTCTCCTGCAACCTGATTGTGCCATGACAACCCTGATGTCCCACTTTTCCGGCCCAGAAATTGTTCGATGCATGTGATTTGGTGCACCAGTATTTACACGAGCACTTACTGAATGCCTAATACGAGGTTCACTGCGAGGCCACTCAGTAATGTGACTTGCGAATGCGACGTGACGATGATGATGATGATGCACTGTTTGAATTCCGCATGCCAGTCCGCTATGATATCCTCTAACCTGATTTGTCTGCTTTTTACAGTTAAAATGTCCCTTCCCTCGCCCGTGCATACAGAATGACTTCATTTTTTGCGATTGACGCTATTGCTTAGCCTCCTCTATTTTAGCCTCCTGCCCTGGGACAAAAAAAAAAAAAATCCAAAAGTTCGGCCACCTTATGTATGTAAATATATAAATAAATAACCTGATGTTACACAGGTTGTTCAAAGCTAACACCATGATATATATATATATATATATTTTTCTTTGATTGATTGATTTAATGATTGACTGACTAATTGATTCATTGATGGATGGATTGTGTGACCCAATGTTGCATTCTTTTCCCGACGTTTTTTTCCCCAAGGGGGCGTGGCCCGTTGCAGCCCCGCCCCCTACCATGCTGTCTGACGAATTTGTTTTATCGTTTGTTGAAGAAACGCGGTAAACCTCGCGGTGCTAAAACTGAACGAGCAGGGGCTTCTGGATAAATTGAAAAACAAATGGTGGTACGACAAAGGAGAGTGCGGCAGCGGAGGCGGGGAGTCAAAGGTCAGAGCCGTGCTCGGGATCACCGGGTAAAAAAGAACTAGAATGTAATCATGCAACAACAAAAAAAAAAAAAAGAAAAGAAAAAAAAAAAAAAAAAAAGAAAGAAAAGGAGGAGGAGGAGGAGGCAGCACCATTTCCCCCCAAAACCTCTGGCAGGAGTCCTGAGCAATTCAAAATGCATTCAATTCTCAAAAGTAATAAACAGGAAGCTCCAAGAGTCTGAACGCACCACTGCGCCGGCGTTTGCCTTAAAATCTGTCAAATACAAAATAAATAAATAAAAATATCATGCTTTTATTGAAGGGAATGCAATATTATCGTCAAACATGATTCTTGTATATACTAACGTGCATGTTAGAAACAACACATAGTATGTGTAAACAGCACAGAAGAGAATAACAATCAAAACATAAAAACATGTCAAACATGTATTTTAACGTTATCATTTTAAATGGCAGTTGATGAATCATGGACAGACTTTTTGGATCTTTCAGAATGCGTTCAAAAATGTAGAATATTCCAGAACACAAATCTCTCGGCGCCAGAAGGAGGGGGTTTCGGGTCGCGATGGTGGTGCTTTCTCGCGGCGATGGGTCCGTGCACATCTGGCACGGCGACACCGCGCTCGCCGGATGCCAAATGGAGCGCGGACGGCCGATCGCCGGCTACGCGCAGGGCTGTTAGTGAGCTCTGATGTTCATGACAATAACATAAAATAACATTGGTAATGTTATTTATGTTATTCCCCTTATACGCGAAGAACACCAGTAAACCTTGCAGTATTGAAACTCAGTGAGCAAGGCGTCTTAGACAAGATGAAAAACAAATGGTGGTACGATAAAGGGGAATGTGGAGCCAAGGACTCGGGAAGTAAGGTCAGTCGCTGCAGGGAGTGTGTGTGGGCGTGTGTGTGTGTGTGTGTGTGTGTGTGTGTGTGTGTGTGTGTGTGTGTGTGTGTGTGCGTGCGTGTGTCTTCCAAACCCCAGCCCCACTACAGAATAATGTGCATATGCTTAATTGTGAGTTGAATATGTGCCCAGACACTGTTCCTGTGTGTGTGTGTGTGTGTGTGTGTGTGTGTGTGTGTGTGTGTGTGTATGTATGTGTGTGCCAGTGCCAGTAGCTTAAAACCATTCTCCCAGGGATGATATTGTGTGTGTGTGTGTGTGTGTGTGAGAGAGAGAAAGAGAGAGTGTGTGGTGTGTGTGTGTGTGTGTGTGTGTGTGTGTGTGTGTGTGTGTGTGGTGTGTGTGTCAGAACGAGTCCCCAGTAAAGCTTAACCAAAGCATGACTCAGAGACTTGTTTAATACAATAAAAATACAAAAATGTGATTTCATGTTTTATTACAAAGTAATGCATGCAAAACACACACACACACACACACACACACACACACACACACCACACACACACACATATATATATATTTATTCAAAAACATACAAACTAAAACACACACACTTGTGATTTAATGTGATCTGATGTTCAACAAATTCTTTATATAATAGTACTTCATGCACACACACACACACACACACACACACACACACACACACACACACACAACACCACAACACAAACACGTACAAAAACACATACAGTAGACAGAATATTTATGTAATAGTGTTATACACCCCCCACACACACACACATCCTGTTTTAATGTTTGCAAAGTAAGTTATATCACTAAATAAACACACACACACACACACACACACACACACACACACACACACACACATAACCTGAAAAAATGTTTACAATAGTCCTACATTTACACACACACGCACACACAACCTATGGTTTAGTGTTCATAAAACTCCTTGAATATAAATAGTAATAAACACACACACACACACACACACACACACACACACACACACACACACACACACACACACACACACACCTGTACAGCTTCAGATTGTCCCTGTGCTGCTCCTTTGTATTTCTGAGTGCTGTGTCGTCACCTTGTCTTTCTTTTTCTTTCTGTTTTTCTTTCTGTCTTTCCTCTCTGTGCATTGCATACTTGCCTCGGACCTCTAAATGTTGTTTGTATATTTACCGTGTACAGTGTCCCTGTCTGTCTTTCTCAACACACACACAAACACACACACAAACACACACACACACACACATTCACAACACAAGTTTTTTCCTGTTGTGTACAGCAGTCAGTGTCGCTCCTTCCTTGTTGGCAAAAACGCCCAAATTCTATCTGGCCCTCTGTTACAGAGAAAGTTGTTTTAAATTGCACATATTTAGCATTTTTAGTATAACATATCAATACCGAAAGCTTATAAACGCATAACACATATACAACACAAATGGCAAGTAAAAGTTTGACCTACCTGAGAATGATAAAGAGAAATTCTATTACATCATTGTTGTTGTTGTTGTTGTTTTTTATATTAGCTAGCATAACACAGATCCTACCCTAATGACTTCAGAAAGAAAACATAATCTAATATAGCAAATGTGTTTATAGCTAAATCCGAGCTAAATAGCTCAATATGACTGCAGGAGTATGTTTGTTAAACACTTTACCTCAGAAAAAGACAAAAGAAGTCGAATTTTTATACATCATCGCATTTTCGTAAACTTTCAATAATACCACGCTAAACGGTGTTGTATTTAATCGTGCTAATGCAGAGCTAGCGTTACACAGACTCTACAATACATCTTCACCTGAATGTTCTTTGAAAACTTTACCTCAGAAAGGAATGAGAGGAAATATTTTTACACTCATTTGTACTAGTAATTTGTGTATTATTAACTAGGTTAGTAATAGCTCGCTAATAATAGCTAGTCAGCTGAATGACTAGAGATCGCTAGCTTGCGAACTCGACAATGCGGTGGTTAAAAGCTGCTTGAGACGACGTCAAGAAGAATTCTTTAAATATTATTGGAATTTCTTTTTTTTAATAAAAGCAGGGATTTTTGGTTAGTAATAGCTGGTTGATCATCGCTAATCACCGAACGCTAATTCATTTATGAGCGGCCATTTATTAAAATGTGCCATGGAAAAGGTTAGGACCGGCACTGCTTGCTCCTTTTTTGTGTTTGTGCTTCAAAATCTTTGTAATACTTAAACATACACACGCACACACTAATACATATAGATATAGATATTTATTCAAGTCAAACACACACACACACACACACACACACAATCAGCAGACATGCCTTTTCCATTGCTTTAAATCTGTACTAAAAAAAACCTTCTGTAAAAAAAAAACCCCACTTTACATAACGTTTAAAATTTAGTAGACATTTGTACAATGACTTGGTGGCCATGTCTCTTTCACGTCCCCTGATCTCTTCCCTCTGCACCCTCCAATGCAGGAGAAGACAAGCGCTCTGAGCTTGAGCAACGTGGCGGGGGTCTTCTACATCCTGGTGGGCGGCCTCGGCCTGGCCATGCTGGTGGCGCTGGTGGAGTTCTGCTACAAGTCGCGTGCCGAGGCCAAGCGCATGAAGGTTGCCAAGACTCAAGCCCTAAATCCCCCCACTTCCTCGCAGAATTCTCAGAATTTTGCCACTTATAAGGAAGGGTACAACGTGTATGGGCTGGAGAGTGTTAAGATCTAGTGGGTAGGAACGGCAGAGATTTTATTTTTTTCTCCCCTCTTTTACTTTCATGACTTTCGTTTGTCCGTGTTTGCTCGTCGCTCCATTCATTATGCTGCTCATTTGTGACTATATATATATATATATATATATATATACTGTATATATAAGTACGTTACGAACATTTTGTCATCTTGTGATGTCATATAATCCCTAGGAGTGGAACAGTCTAACATAGTAACATAGAGAAAGCTATCCACACTCAGGCTTAGCTATATCATTACTATTTATCAATGCAAAAATGTAAATATTCGATTTTTGGTACGTTTGAGTCATGCTCGTTTAACAGGAAATAGATGAAAATAATTGCTGTCACGTTCGACACTGCGTGGTCAAAAGTATATGGACACCACGGCACCTCTGTGGGCTTGGTTTCCAGTTCATTCCCAAACCGCAGCATTAATGCAGAGATCCGCGACCTGAAGCGTCTGCAGTTGTTGTTCTCGGGCAGTTTAAAACTGGGATCGGGTGATTTTACACGCTTTGCATGCTTCAGCTGGCTCCGTCTTTGCGAGCGTTTTTGTGCCTCGGATGCTCTTTCACTTCGACTCCTCCATTTTTTTTTTTCACTGTGTACTGTGTAGCACTTATACAGGAATTTCATGAACTCACTCGGGGCAGTTAGCTTTCTGTGACAGTGCCACTTTGAAAGTCAGCCAGCTTTTCAGTTTTCTGGATCCATTAATTAGAGTGTGCACGTATTTTTCACATATAGTGTAGTGTTAATGCACTGTTCCACTCCAATACGCATAGTGCATAATAGGGGATGGTGGGATGGATTTTAAATGGATGGATATATATAGTGAGAATTTATGGATAGATGGAGTTGGGTGTACAAAAAAAAGGGGGGGGGGGGAGGGAATGCATGAGGGAATTAACGTGAATGGAAATATGAATAACTGGTTGAGTGGAGGGATACGATTTTATATTACATATTCCAGTGTGTTGATGGATTTCAGGATGCGTGTCAAAATGAATGCAGCAGGTATTTGCGTTTTTTTTTTTTACTAAAAAGATAAATATATTATAAAAAAATATAAAAGAAACCAAATTAAATTGTTCACCACGTCCTTTCTTTACTCAGATATTTAAAAAAAATTTTTAATGTTTAATCACTAAACACTGTGTTACTGATGCGCAAATCCGCCATGATGCACAAATCCGTCGATTAAAAGCGTCCGTGTGGAAACACAGCAAAGCAGTGGCGTTTAATCTCCTGATTAATTAAAAGATTACATTACTTTGAAACATTTGCAATAATATATGGTCTTCATGGTCTTCATGCTCTATGTTGAGTTTGGTTTCACGAATAATAATCACACATTTGCTTAAAGCATCCATATTTCTCCATGCACGCGTCGATTACAGAATGAAAGAGTATAATTTAAGGTGTTGCAAATACAAATGCGTGATTAAGTTGCGATTATTCAACCGGCTAGCTTGCGAGTGGAATGCGATTAATCGCGATGAATCGTTTTGATTGACTGACAGCCCGATATTAATGGAATCGATGTGATAGAATGAACTGTGGGATTGAGTGAATATATGGAAGGATGGATGGATTGAAGTGGATGGACGGATGAATTTGGATATGGCTCTTGTGCGAGGGAAGGAGAATTGATGGTGGAATAGATTAATGAGTGGAAATGATTGTGTTGATGGCTGAGTTGGATGGATTTCAGGATATACTTATAAAGACTGGTGTATATGTGTATATATAGTATATATATATATATATATATATATATATATATATATATATATATATATATATATATATATAAATATATAAATACATGAGTATGTACATGGGGCACGGTGGCGTAGTGGTTAGCACGTTCGCCTCACACCGCCAGGATCCGGGTTCGATTCCCGTCTCGGTCATGTGTGTGTGGAGTTTGCATGTTCTCCCCGCCCCGTGCCTCAGGGGGTTTTTTTCTCCGGGTTCTCCGGTTTCCCCCCGGTCCAAAAACATGCATGGTAGGTTGATTGGCACCTTGGAAAATTGTCCCTAGTGTATGAATGTGTGTGTGAATGTGTGTGTGTGTGCCCTGCGATGGGTTGGCATTCCATCCAGGGTGTATCCTGCCTTAATGCCCATAGACGCCTGAGATAGGCACAGGCTCCCCGTGACCCGATGGAAGATCGGATAAAGCGGTAGAAGATGAATGAATGAATGAATGAATGAGTATGTACATATGGATAGATGGATATAATTGGACGGATGGATTGGATTGGGTTGGATGAATGTGTGTGTGAGCGGGTGGGTATGGGACGAATGAACAGACGGATGGGTTTCAGACTGATTAGTTGTTTGGATGGATGGATGGATGGATGGAGGAATTGGATAAGTAAAAAAAGAATAGATTTATGAATGGGTGAAAGGATGACGATGATGAGGACGAGTAACAGGAAAATGAATAGCAAATAGCGTACGGTATCGTAGTCAGTTATAGACCTTGGCTTGGCGTAGGGATATAAATATCTAGACGTGTAATCGCGCCTCGAGACAAACCCATTAGCTGTCAATCATTCTCCACCCCATCTGGTACACACACATCTTTATACTGCAATATCTCGCTCGGGATGAACGATGCCAAACTGACTGTTTCTCTTTTCCTCTCTTTCTGTGTGTGTGTGTGTGTGTGTGTGTGTGTGTGTGTGTGTGTGTGAACCTTTACATCCCCCCTTGTCACTTTAATGGCCTGTTTTTTTATTATTTGCTTTGATCTTTTTTATTTAATGCTTTGCTTTGAACTTTTTTTTATTTTATGTGTGTGTAATCCTTTTTATACATGCATTTCCCTGTTCACTTGCATGTGTGTGTATGTATGTATGTATGTATGTGTGTGTGTGTGTGTGTGTTTAGATGACGTTCACCGAGGCCATGCGCACTAAGGCCAGGCTGTCTATAACTGGCAGTATTGGGGAGAACGGGAGAGTGCTGACTCCAGATTTCTCTAAAGCCGTGCACGCTGTGCCCTACATGAGACCAGGCATGGCAATGCCTCTTAACGTGAGCGAGCTGTCCTGAGTGCCTTACACACACACACACACACACACACACACACACTTTTTTTTTCTCACATCACCTCATAGCATACCTTAATAACATAATTAATACATTTATATTCACTTGATTGGCAACTAATGACTAAAAATCCTACAGATATCCTACACTTTTTACTATGTACACCATATTTTCCCGACATTTCCTTCTCTTGCATGATAAAAAAAAAACGAAATCATTTGAACTTTGAAGTACAAAACAGGCGTAATTTAAAGCAACATCTTCAAGCTAACAGTAAACACTCAGGTACAGCTATTAAGCCTACAATTGAATTAATCCTCATTATCCGCTTACTCAGCTCTACAAGAATTTTTTATGTATCAGCACCGGTTCGGCTTCACGTCAAACAAAAGTCCGACATTTTAACGAAGGCGTTTCCGCAAATTAAACATCATTAAGAATAAAATGTACAGGTTTAAAACGATTTGTTGGTGTTTACAGCCGTGTGCTGGTTCAGTGATCACAGACGACCCCCGAAATTACATTCCTTTTTGTGAAAAAATGCCTGTTTTTAAAGTTTAGACCATAAAAATGCCCCTAAGACACTGTAATTTCAATGTTAATAATAGAACGTAATGAGAAAAAGTAGCAGAAATACAGTAATAATTTACTTTAATAAAATATACAGTAATTGATTTATTGGTACGCACCAATAATGCATGGATAATTATATAAAAAAGGCATAAAAAAAAAAACCAGGATATTTTCGGATGGACTTTTCGTCATATTGATTTTTGTCCGGAAAATATGGTGTATATTCACATCTACGTACCTACATGTACACACGACAGGTCTATTCATTTATATCACGAGCACTTACACACACACACACACACACGAAATACTTGTACATACACATCCTTAAAAAAATGTACAGATGCAAAATGAGAAGTTTGGTTTACACATGCACGACGTCCTTCACACACCGTTCCTTTTGTGCTTTCTCTCTTTCTATGGACGATTTTTTTTTCTTTCTTCTCGCTTCCCGGATTCCAAGAAACACAAGCACACTCGAATCACCTGCAGCTCAACGTGACGTTCTGTTCGGTTCTAACATGTAATAATAATAATAATAATAATAGTAATAACAATAATAAGAGCAAAAATGTGTGTGGGGGGGGGGGTAAAGAAGATTTTTTAATATTTTTCAAGGAAAAAAAAAAGAAACCGTGGCAACGAGACTGCATCCATGTTGTGAAATAATGTTGTTTTTTTTCCGAAGCCAAACGAGTTCATTTTCACGTAGGTGCAGTGTTTGAGCAGAATCGTTTTGTCATACGAATTATTATATTCATGAAAATATATATGGACCATGTAAATATCTATAATTTGTGTCCTTTTTGATGTTTGCTGACCTGGGGGGGGTGGGGGGGGTGGAGTGGGGTGGGTGTGTGTGTGGGGTGGGGGGGGGGGGGGGGTTTTTATCTGGGGTGCTATTTTAGTTGCATTTTCTTCCGATTAAATATTTCAAATGTGATGTTAATTTGTCTTTTTTGAAAATGTTTATTCTTTTGTTTTCTGTTGGACAAGGCAAGTGTAGTTTTTATACTGTAGTTCTGTCATTATAAATATAAATAATTCTATAAAATAATATATAATATATATATATATATATATATATATATATATATATATATATATATATATATATATATATATTTAAAACAGCCTGGCTCTTTTGTAAGGGTCAGTGAGAAACATGACCTGCAATCGCGTATCATTGTATGAATATTGTAAGCCTAATTAATAATACTCTGGTAGGATATTTTTACGCTCGTGGGAGCTTTAAACCATCCAAACCTCTTCCGATGGGATTGCGGACGCTTATGTGGGACGACCCGAAGCAACCTTTTGCGAGCGGGAAGGGTTTATGGCACCATGAGTACTCTTTTTTTTTTCCCCCACTTTATCATATGGAAAGTAGATCTTCATGGAGGTGGCTTTGTGCACAGAGGCATCGTCATCATCGAGCCGCTTTGGGTCTCCAAGTTCAACTGTAGTGGACGTTTAATGCTATCCACATACGTCCTAAACAATTGTGTGCCTCCAACGTTGTGGTAACATGGAGGGCTTGACTGGGAAAGTCAGGTGTTTGTACTAGTCATTTTTAGCGATAGCGATATAGTATATAGATATATATATATATATATATATATATATATATATATATATATATATATCTATATATATATATATAGTATATATATATATATATAGCTAACGGTTTGTTGCTTTCGGTTAACATTTAGATGGTGAGAAAACAGTAATAAAGCTAAACTCGATCCTGGTGAAGTAACAGGATAAGGCACAGCATACTGACTTAATCCCTTCTAATCCGCATAACCAACCCTTATTTCCCTTATTTTTACAATATTTCTGCTAGACAATGACAGGGATTTCAGCTATCCGGGTCACGGCACCACTTCTTGGCTCAAATGGCTCAAAAATGGCATATAATCTCTGTTTACTGTTCAACTTGTTGAGATTAATATGAAAAAGGTCATATTAAAGTCGGAGGCAAATCATAAAGATTGTAATATTTCTACAGTTGATGTTTATTTTTTACCTTTTAATTGAATTACCGTGTGGTTTAAGCTGATACGAGTATTTTAATCAACATGTTGTGGCGTGAAAAAACAAACAAACACCTACCGTCTCCTGCCCAACTCATGGAGCAATAAACCCTGCCTCTTTTCTCCGTTTCCACTCATTCCCTGATGGAACGCAATCCTTTTTCCGCCTATGGAAGACGTTTGACCAAGTAAAACTCCCATGAGCTCTTTCTAAAATGCCAAATAGTGTTTTGTGCCAAAATACTCCTGGCAGGTTTATATAGTGTTTTTTGTTTTTCTTTTTGTGGTAAAGTGAAAAGACTTTAAAAAAAATCTCTCTTTTATAGATCTCATTTGAATTTCTTCTTTTAAACCTATTGTACATTGGATGACGTGCACTAATATATGCAGTCCTAACTGTGAAACGCATGAGAACCATTACGTTGGATCTTCTTCTTTCCTTTCTCTTTTTTTTTGTTTTTTTTGTTTGTTTGTTTTTTTTTGTTTGTTTTCTATGAAAAGCTTGATGATGATGGTGATGATGGTTGTGGTGGTGGTGATATTGCGAATGAATTTTAGAACAGTGAAACTTCCGCGGAGAAATAAAAAACCTGAGGAATATGAGACGGAGAAAATGACCACAGGAAGACTGATACGGAACCTCTATGCTGAGCTCCCTTTTTCTATGCCATGCTGTGTAACTGCAATCCATTAGTTTTCTATGTATATTGTATTGTATATAAAAGCAGAGACCATCCGTGTATATAACTCCGATCTCTAATTGTATGAACACACACACACACACACACACACACACACACACATTATGAGTAGGGGTTCGAGTTGATTTGACTGTAAATTTGACTCCACATATATACACACATTTACACACACACACACACACACACACACACACACATGGACTTGGATCTTCAGTAGATTTTAATTCGAAGCGTCTCGGGGAAGAGGAAAAGCGGAGTAGATTTTTCTAAATGGAATGTGAACTGACTGCTTTATTTTTTGGACTTTTGGAATAAACAGAGGCTACGAAAACCTGCCGTCTTTGTCTTTCTTCTGAGAGAGAAAGAGGGAAACTGCCACACCCACAAGGGACACACCCCTTTCACTAGAACTGAAACACAGGCCACACCTTGTTTTGTAATAAACATAATAAACTGTCATACAGCCTTCATTGGAGCTTGACCACACCTCTGACATTGGCCACACCTCCTTCTTGGAACTGAAAAATAGACCATTTTCATTGGATGTGACTGACACGGAGGCCACACCTTATTCAAATTAATACATAAGCCACACCTTCTTTATTAGAAGTGTTTGGCGCAGAAGCCACACCTCTTTCATTACAGCTGCCATGTAGGAAACACTTCCTTATTGGTACTGGCACAGAGGCCACAACTTTTTAATTCGAGCTTACTGTAAGAGAGGCCACACCTCTCGCATTATAACTCATTATAACAGAGGCCACACCCTTTTTTATTAGAAATGACTAAAGCACCTACCTCCTTATTGGAAATAACACAGAGGCCACACCTCTTTAAATAGAAGTGATTGCCACACAGGCCACACCTCCTTATTAGAAACAACAGGCCACACCTCCTTAATTAGAAGTGATTGACACACAGGCCACACCTCCTTATTGAAAACAACAGGTCATACCTTCTTAATTAGATGTGATTGCCACACAGGCCACACCTCCTTATTAGAAACAACAGGCCACACCTCCTTAATTAGAAGTGATTGACACACAGGCCACACCTCCTTATTGAAAACAACAGGTCATACCTTCTTAATTAGATGTGATTGACACACAGGCCACACCTCCTTATTGAAAACAACAGGTCATACCTTCTTAATTAGAAGTGATTGACACACAGGCCACACCTCCTTATTGGAAATAACACAGATGCCACACCTACTTGTAGAAACTGACATTGTGGCCACACCTCCTTCATTGGACCTTATCTAGTTCATTACACTTTGCGTCTGACAGTAGGACTTGCAAATGGAGAGGACACGCCTCCTTCAACTAGGACGGCCTCACACTGGGCCACGCCTCCTTCACAGTTAACTGATGCCACGCCTTTTCACCTAATCCTGATAGAGAGGACTTCTCTGGGACTGACAGTCATAAAATCCATATGACTCAATGAGATGAAGGACAATATTGCTGACTAATGGTGAAGCCGCCCGTTTTTCAGCGGAGTGGACTGACTGTGACACCATTCATCATTCTGACTGACAGGCACTCAGGCCGTCTGAAGGCTGGAGCAACACGGCACACACACCTCCTTCATTCTTTCACCAACGCTGACAGGTGCAGAGGCCAAACCTTCATTATCACATTGTTTAAGGTTTATTTATATGCTTTCATTCATGCAAGCAGACACTTCACAGGTACACCTCCATCCCAGACTCCTAATTTAGCCCATTTTATATAAGCAGCTGGATTTGCATATTGGCTCGCCTCCCAGGAATCAGTGCCACAGAGCGAAAAAGCTGAGAAACAAACAGCTAAATCAGTGCCACACACCTTCTCGCTCTTTTTATTGCTCTTTTTCGCTCTGCCTTTCTGAGCGGCCTTCGATCACGTCGAGTCATTTCAGACATTTCAGGGGGAAACAGCAGATGTGGCTCTGTAGGGTGCCTGCTAAAGACACGTCTACACACACACACACACAGGTAACTAATACATATTTATATGGCCAGCTTAAAGGATTTTTTAATCCCTGCTACGTCATGTTACAGTGAGTAAGGCCACTGGACGAACAGACTGGTACGACAGATGCAGCTCAGCAGACCAGTTTCCTCATGCTGTGCTCGCTTCCTCATTAGCATAACCAGCTAATCGGACTGATATCCACCTACATCACCGATCACACCACTCACGTCCGATGTTCAGGAGGAAAAATAATAGAGCGTTTCTTCAGGCGAATAAGCATCAAAATACGGAAATTCTCTTCAGCCGACAATTACACACACAAAATGATGTTTTTAAATCATCCATTGTGTTTATTTTTCTCCCTAATCTTAATTGTCGCTTCTCAAAAATGGCCTTAAGCGAGGTTTGGTTACGGCACCATGCGAGTCACATGAGACCCTTCTGCCATTTTAGGACAGCTAGCATGAATGAAAGTGTATTTCCTCCTGCTGATGTGGCATTAAAATACACATTTAAAAGGTGATTCACACTTACAAAACATGACTGCAGTTATTTTTTGTACGGTCAGAGAGATTTCATCATCCCTGTGTCCGAAACGAACTGAATTCCCTGCTTGCATTCTGACATGCTAGTCGCTAAATAGCTAACAAGCTAGCATATATGCTTAACACTTAGCTGAGACTGATTCGTCAGCATATATGCATATATGCTAGCATATATGCTTAACACACGAGACTGATTCGTCTATGACAAATAAATGTGGACAAAGGTTTAAGACGAGAAATCTCCGTGTACAAATTGTAAATCCCCACAGGAGATTACACACTTAGCGACTAATATTAGCGTTCTTTTGTCTTATTTCTAGCGGATCGTTGTTTCGTTGACATTTCTCTGTTCTCCCAGAATTAGGGATACACTCTTGGTCTCCGCAGGTCCGTCTCAAAGCCCTAATGTCAGCCGTCAGTTCTCTTCTACACTCCGGTGAGCTGAGCAGCTAATCAATAAAGCCATTAGCACCGGGGTGAAGGGCTTTCACTTGGTCTTCAATGCTTAACTAACATTCGAACAAACTTTACACAGGAGGCGGAAGATTACACACACACACACACACACACACACACACACACACACTCTTTTTGTTGTGGAGCTGAAGATTTATTTTCTCAATCGAATTTTTTATTTTTTACACCAAAAAAAGAGCTTTCCTGCGACAACGTAGTGTGTTTGTTTTGTTTTATTTTACTGGTGTCTTTACAATACTTGAATCAGTACGATGAGCATTTAAAAGGTGATTTTAATGACTAGAAGGCAGCAGGACCTGATGTGTGGAATGAGCAAAACATTTCGTGTATATTTGAATAATCAAAGACCTTTAAATGACCTGAAACACATTCAGCTGTGGTTGAATGGACTATGATTAATTTACTTTGGATGATCGTCTGGCCTTAGAAAACATATGGTCGAAACAGTGACAGAATTACATTTTGGCACCCAAATAGTTGACATGTCCTGGGAATCATTCATTCATTCATTCATCTAGCGCTATATCCGATCTTCCTTCGGGTCACGGGGAGGGGTAGTGCTGTGCCTGCTGTGTCTGTCTCAGGCGTCTATGGGCATTAAGGCAGGATACACCCTGGATGGAATGCCAACCCATCGCAGGGCACACACACACACACACACACACACACACACATACACTAGGGACAATTTTCCAAGGTGCCAATCAACCTACCGTGCATGTTTTTGGACCGGTGGAGGAACCCGGAGAACCCGGAGAAAAACCCCCCGAGGCACAGAACATGCACAAACTCCACACACACATGGCCGAGGCGGGAATTGAACCCGGACCCTGGCGGTGTGAGACGAACGTGCTAACCACTAAACCATCGTGCCCCTTGTACTGGGAATCAAATTGCTGAAATATCAAAATCCAACGTCTTGTGGAAAATTCAACAATGCACAAATGGTATATCCGGAATTATCTGGTTAACCTGATCGGCTTCTGATGGTTCATTCTGTAGGCAGTAACTTTAGGAAAGCTTGATCAAAAATATATGGCCTCTTTTAAAAAGCATTCCAGCATGTTAATGAGCTTGAAATGCTCATTTTATTGTTTTACCTGATGTATTAAATCTGCTTAACATCTTTAAATGACCTATTTTGAGGACAGGATTTGTGAGGCGTGAGGAGAGTAACATTACTACGTTTAAGACTCGGACTGGGACGCACATGAAAGGCAAGTCTCCATCTACATTTACATTTACATTTACATTTGCGGCATTTGGCAGACGCCCTTATCCAGAGCGACTTACAACTGAGCAAGTAAGGGTTAAGGGCCTTGCTCAAGGGAACCCACTAGTGGCAGCTTGGCTGGTGGTGGTGGGGTTTGAACCCGTGATCTTCTGGTCCAGAGTCCAACACCTTAACCACTGGGCTACCACCTACCATCTCTCCATCTGCCAAATGAATCTGCTAGCTTTGTCATGTTAAATTATTCATAAAGGTGGGAATAAGAGATTAATCAGTTATGAATTCAGCACAAGTTCATCTGAAACCACTTTTAAATGATTAGTCATGTTGTAATGACGGGAGCAGCCGAAAGAGGACGTACTGAGGGAACCAGAGAGCAGTGACAACAGGGACCTCTAGTGGCAGAATTATAGTATTACTATACATTTCAAGTGTATACTGTGTGCGTGTGTATCTATCTATCTATCTATCTATCTATCTATCTATCTATCTATCTATCTATCTATCTATCTATCTATCTATCTATCTATCTATATCTATATATATATATATATATATATATATATATATATATAATTATTGAGTAAAATATATGTACTGCATAAACAATATATACTTTATATATATATTATATTGTTTATGCAGTATAAATATTTTACACCATAATTAAAGGAATGAATTCATATTTGTTTAAAAACAAAGACATTCATGTCTAACAAGCTCTAATCTCCGATATTTGTATATATAGAAAGACATGACGTTTAAAAATATAATAATGCATGAATTTGATCGGAAATGCAGAGTGTATGTACGTATCTAGAATATAAAATAGCAATGTTCGTGGTGTTCATGGGAAATGTAGTTTTGTTTTTTAACCATCGTTCTTTGAAAGCAAAATCTATGTAACAATAAAATAAAAATAGAATACACGCATTGTGCGTCTATAATGTTACTCTTTATGTGTTTATTAAAAACGGGGGGGAAAACGATCTTTAACGAAATTGTAATAAAAAAAATGAAAAATAAGACTCGCATGCGGATCATTTATTTCCGCGTGGCGTTTGAAGTCACGTGACAAGACTCAGCTGATACACAGAAGCCGGAAATTTTGATTTGGGGAAAAAGTCGCTGTTTTTCCTTTTATTTTTGTGTAAAATTAAACTAAATTATGTACTAAAGTTAAACCCGAAGCTACTGGTGCAATAAAACCCGGTAAGTTATAAATAACTATAAAGCATTACATAAAAAAAATAAATAAACAGCGTTGGTAAACAGAGTTCTTTTTTGCGTGTAAATCGAGAATAAATGTGTAGATTTCCATTTTTACGGACTTATTTTGAATAATCAGGAAATGCACGATCGTCTACAAATTTACATAACAATATAATAAAATATACTCCTTTATTATTAAATAAAAACGTACACAGTGATGGGTTAAGACATGACGTCATCCTGTGGGGGAAATGAAGACACACAGGTCTTTATAGAGTACACATTTCATTTGTTTGGTAAATAGATAAGGTGTAAAAGGAATAAAGCACTTTGGGTAATTCTGGATGCATCACAATGCCCTGCTGTTCCTTATTTTAATTCATATTTTAATACCTCAATATTTTATTCCATACTATTCAGGATTTCACATAAAGCAGACTCATCCATTTTCATAGTGTCGAGTCATC
Organism: Kryptopterus vitreolus; assembly: GCA_030449085.1. Taxonomy (NCBI): domain Eukaryota; kingdom Metazoa; phylum Chordata; class Actinopteri; order Siluriformes; family Siluridae; genus Kryptopterus; species Kryptopterus vitreolus. The sequence continues at coordinate 3,921,036 of JACRUU010000028.1, read as the reverse complement.
ACATTTATTAGTCATCTGAAAGTGTGTGGTGTGTGTGTGTGTGTGTGTGTGTGTGTGTGTGTGTGTGTGTGTGTGTGTGTGTGTGTGTGTGTGAGAGAGAGAGAGAGAGAGAGACGTAGAGGAAGTGTAATCGATCTGATCATGAACTGACTTTTACTTTCACGCACGCACACACACACACACACACACACACACACACACACACACACACACACTGGTTACAAAGGTGGCTGCGGTTATTAATATATTTTTTGATTTTACTGTTTATCTGTAATTTAATGTGTGGCTCTGAGGAAAGTTTCTTTCAATCCATCCTTAGAGGGGAAAATGAAGATAATGCATTTATTTATTTAATAGATTATATAAATTATGGTTGCTGGAGATCAGAAATGCCTGTACACAAGTATATTTATTAAATAAATAAATAATATATATATATTTTTTGGTGTGTGTGTGTGTGTGTGTGTGTGTGTGTTTCTCACTCTGTGATCTATGAGGAAGTGAAAAGGATGGAGATGCTTTTGGATCCGTCTCCGCTCCTCGGGGGGGGGGTTCCTCTAACGGCACCAACACCACCGAGCTGATGTACGGCTTCGTCTCCTGCGCCGTCTCCGTCCTCTTCTTTGGGAGCAACTTTGTTCCTGTAAAGAAAAAATTGATACTGGAGATGGTGAGGGTGTGTGTGTGTGTGTGTGTGTGTGTGTGTGTGTGTGTGTGTGTGTGTGTTAATGAGGTCAACAACTGTTTGAGTGTTGTAATTGTTTTGTAGTATTTTAATACTGTGTGTGTGTGTGTGTGTGTGTGTGTGTGTGTTAGGCATGTTTTTCCAGTGGGTGCTCTGTGCTGCTATATGGACTGTGGCTCTGATTGCGAACATTATCTTGAACAGCCCAAAGTTTTGGCCCCTGGCTATGCTGGGAGGAGCCATATGGGCTACACAGGTAATTGCACAAACACACACACACACACACACACACACACATATATATATATATATATATATATATATATATAATATATGGCATTTGATTAAGGTCACTTAATTAGTCCTTCCCCGCTGACAATAATAATAAAGTCTAATGTACTGTAATGATGTTTGGAGTGTGTTTTCTTTCTGTTTTTTTCGGTAGGTAAACATCACCGTTGTGCCAATACTCAAGACCATCGGTCTCGGCCTAGGACTTTTAATTTGGGCCTCTTTTAACCTCTTGATGGGCTGGGCCAGCTCACGGTCTAATCACGGTAAACTCAGATATTAATAATATTAATCATAACATAAAAAAGTTCTAGTTCTATAATGTTTGTAGACGAATGTTTGGGTCGTTTGAAGGGTTTGGTATTCAGAGCAGCTCCATTAGTTGAGAAAATAAGAGAGAAAAAGCGTCATCAATGAAACCATTATTTGGAAGTGACCAATAAATGACCAGCTTGTGGTTCACATGATGCACATAACGAGGGGGGGGAATAAATAAATACCTATATTAAAACCGAATAATATATATATATAAAAAAATAATATATATAGTATGGGGGGTATATAAAGGTATATATTTATATAATATATATATATATGTATATATATATATATATATATATATATATATATATATATATATATATATATATATATATATATATATATATATATATATATATATATATATATATATATATATATATATATATATACACACACACACACACATAGACAGTGTCTTATTGTATTCTCAGATTCGGCTGGTTTGGTATTGAGGCAGAGAAAGTCAGCAACCCAACACTTAACTACTGCGGAGCCGGATTGTGTTTACTTAGGTACAGTGCAGCACACACACACACACACACACACACATGTTTTTCTTCTCTTCCTTTCTGAGCGCTGAGCGTTTCTCTGGCCTCCCACAGCGCCATGGTGTTTTTCTTTGTGAAGAGCAACGTTCAGAGGCCTGCCTCATCCGAAGAGACGCCGCTGCTCATAGACAGTGTACGTCTTCCCCAAGTCTCTGTATATCAGCTAATCAGCTACTTTATTTATAATCAATATCAAAAGCAGGAGTTAAACACTCTTTATTGGATGAAAGTTTTGCGGAGAGAAAAAAAAGCTAAGTGTGTGAACTTTGCGTTACAGAGCGTAAACACCAGCCCTCATACATCATTGGATAACTCGTGGGTGGACATGTTGCCTCCTCTCACAAAGCGCCTGGTGTAAGTATAGAAACAATCCTGGGCTGTAGGCGACTTCCTAATAACACACAGGAAGCAGAAGGAAAAAAAAAACAACCAGAAATTGATTAATTGTACTTTTTGTTTTTATTTATTAATAAACACCCAGTGTGTTCTGTCTGCTGAAACAAAGTAGAACCTTTTCAACTGGAGATACAATAAATATCTAAAAAAAAAATTAATCATTTACAAAATGTCATGCCTCAAGTTTCATCAGCATGAAAGTCAGAGTGCATTCTAGAGGAGAAAAAAAAATCCTCATGCACGCCCTGCCCCCTATCGTTCAAAACTAGGAACTACAACTATCTTTTTTTTCTTTTCAATAAAAATATGAAGCATCCTATCATTTTTAAAAGTGGGATATTTGTATAGAATGGTATAAATAAGAATGCATGTCATTGGTTTTATTTGCTGTATTTTTTTACCGCAGAGGTTCGGGATTGGCTGTAGTAGCTGGAGTCCTCTACGGGTCGTCCTTCATCCCCATGCTGTACATCAAAAACCACGCGAGTCAGCACGAGAGTCAGTACGCCGGGGCGAGCCAGTTCGGTAAGTTGTATTTGACGTAGAGGATTCGCGGTGATTATCGTCCTTTTAGAGAGGTTTATTCCTGTTATAAGGTGTTCGTGAAGGCTGAGGAACAAGTCATAGCAGCTCACAAACATCTGGTCCAAAACATGACACTGGAGACTCTTTTCAGTTGTTTAATGGGAAATGTATGTGTGTGTGTGTGTGTGTGTGTGTGTGTGTGTGTGTGTGTGTGTGTGTGTGTGTGATGATTGTCAGATCTGGATTACGTCTTTGCACATTTCAGCGGGATCTTCCTCACCAGCACCTTCTACTTCATTGTGTACTGCGCCTTCAAAAAGAACAAACCGCAAGTGTTCCCTAAAGCCGTGCTCCCTGGTAAAACAAACACACACACACACACACACACACACACACACACACACACACACACACACACACACACACACACACACACACTCTGCAGAATCCTCTGGAACGTCTTTGGTGTTTTTTGTCCTGGTCTTGCCCTGATATCGATTCTGTCCCCCACAGGGTTCGTTTCGGGGTTGATGTGGGGCGTGGCCACCTGCTGCTGGTTCATGGCCAATCACTACCTGCAGCCAGTGGTGAGCTTCCCCATCATTACTACGGTGAGTGACATCATCATCTCCTGACGTTGTTTATCCCCTGAGAGTGCAGAGAAATAAGTAAAAGTGTTCTTTATAACACTAGTGTTTGATTGACAGGTCCCTGGGCTTATCGCTGCTTTATGGGGGGTCGTGGTCTTTAAGGAAGTGAAGGTGTGTGTGTGTGTTTATGAATATATATGTATGTATTATATATGTATATATTATATATATATATATATATATTTTGCCTGTTAAATAAATGTGCTTCTCATCAGGGACTGAGGAACTTCCTTCTGCTCATCCTGGCGTTCTGTATGATCCTGAGTGGCGCGTTACTGACCGGCTTCTCGATGTAGTTACACATCAGCACCACTAGATGGAGGCAAATCTTCGTTAGGCTCCGTCGTACCGAAACCCGATGTCCTGCAATGCTGTGAATCAGGTGTCAGAAAGAAAAAAGAAAAACAATCAGATTTAAAATATATATATATTTTATATACAAAAGGATATAAAAAATGAGCAAATGTGAGACTTGAATGTCAGGTTGTTTTTGGACCGTTGTTTTCCCCGCCTTTCCTACAGCTATTTTAATTTGTGAAGTTTGCACGTTTACAGTCGGTGAAAGTGTACAAGAGGCTCCAGATCTTTTTATCACGTGTGTTTATTAATATTAAAGTACGTTAGTTTGTTTTTTTTTTCCTGCCACTTTCGGTAATGTCGTATTATAAAGGGATTGCAATCAGGCTACTGATTATCGGGATTTTTGTTCAAGTTCAATAAAAGCTTTTTTTTTTAATACCGATTCTGTTGTTAGATATATTCTAGAGATCAGGGGGGTCTTCTCTCTCTCTCTCTCTCTCTCGCGCTCTCTCTCTCTCTCTCTCTCTCTTTCTCGAAAGGCTCGGGAGGAGAGAGTAGAGAGAGAGAGAGAGAGAGGGATCTTTCTCTTCTCTCTTTCTATTCTCTGAGTCAATATATATATATATATATATATATATATATATATATATATATATATATATATATATATATATATATATATATATATATATATATATATATATATATATATATATATATATATATAGGGGCACGGTGGGGCTTAGTGGTTGGCACGTTCGCCTCACACCGCCTTAGGGTCCGGGTTCGATTCCCGTCTCGACCATGTGTGTGTGTGTGGAGTTTGTGCATGTTCTCCCCGTGCCTCAGGGGGTTTTTTTTTTTTCTCCGGGTTCTCCGGTTTCCTCCCCCGGTCCAAAAACATGCACGGTAGGTTGATTGGCACCTTGGAAAATTGTCCCTAGTGTATGAATGTGTGTGTGTGTGTGTGTGTGTGCCCTGTGATGGGTTGGCATTCCATCCAGGGTGTATCCTGCCTTAATACCCATAGACGCCTGAGATAGACACAGACTCCCCGTGACCCGAGGGAAGATCGGATAAAGCGCTAGAAGATGAATGAATGAATGAATATATATATATATATATATATATATATATATATATATTAATGCTCAATATCAGAGCATCCTAATTACATTAAAAAAATCAATATTTATTGCTACTGAAATCAAAACTTTAACATTGAAGTAATATTGCGTGTATCGTTCTGTTGGGTTTTCTGAGAATCGACAAATAATTAGGTTACTTTAATTAAGGAAAATGCGAGTAAATATAGGTGAGTAAAATGTATATTTAAAATCGTTTTTTAAAATATAATGAGTGTCTGGCACCGTTGGCAGAAGTACACCTGAGGCTCGCTAATGAATTAAACCAAAAATATACTAATGACTGTTCTAGAGTCTAATGTACATCTTTGTGTAATGTCATGTAAACAAAATAAAGGAGGCATTCGTGGTGTTTTAAAAAGGTGTCATGGCCTCATTCACGCCTCTGAGTGGACAACTTGAAAAGTCCCTTGAAAGTTCGAATCGGGGGCCAAAAGTTCTGAGCATAAAATGAATCTTTTTCCTCGGCGTATCCTAAAGCTGTTGAATAGGATTTCGCGCTCTATAGCAGGAGATCTTCATGCATCTGGCTTTGTGCCGTGTCATGCTGAAACCGACTGCTTACGGTCAGTGTAACCTGTTGCATTATATACAGTATTTATTCGTACAATGTGTTTCCTGCTAAACACGCATTGACTTGGTGATTTATCTTCCACCTTTGTAGCTAAATATAGAAATCACATGACGTAACGTTGGTTCCTTATCAAGCAGATCATTTGTGAATGACGTTGAAATGATGACGTCGTTTGGTGGTGCAGAGTTCGTTTATTCGGTCTCGGATATCATTTTCCGCGTTGTCAGTTTTTCCCCCCCTTGAATTCCCCTTTCACGAAGAGCCGGTGATTATGAAATCTACACCTTTGCCTTAAAAAACAAAAAACAAAACATTTTATCCTCCAAAAAAATGTACACACTCCATAATCTAATCCCTAAACACCCGCCGGAATCCTGTACGGAGAGTTAAAGTGAATATAAAACAATACGGATTATTCACAATTCATTTGAAAAAGAATGAAGTTCTTGATGATGAAATCCTCCTTGGGTTTCTTCATCGTTCTCGGTTCCTGCTTTTGGTCTCGATGTGACGGCGTGACGCAACTCGTCAAGTCGGGCCAAATGCTCATGTTTCCACTGAACATCCATCCGCACTGACCAGTCCACGACCTGATCCATGGCCGTCCAAGTGGATATGAGAATTCAGCGTGAAGCTCCGAATTACCAAAATGTACACAAGAAGATGATTTTGCCTCCTTCACCTCAAACTGACCCTCGCAATAAAGGTAAGGATGTCAATTCGCCTTGTCGTCGCTTTCAACACTGTATTTAGGCAGTAAATTGTATTATCGCATTTCTCGTGAGCACTGTAACATCAATTCTCATCAACTGTACTGGAATAGTTTTGTTTGGGGTTCTTTTTTATTGCGATTAATCGAATATATCACAAAAATCATTTATGCGCCAAAAGAACCTGGGACTGTGATATTTGAATGACTGTATAATGAGATCTAACATGTCACAAATCTCTTTCGATGGTGTGTGTGTGTGTGTGTGTGTGTGTGAATTCCAGGAGCTTTCTGTCTAGCCGGAGTCTGCATCGGTTTAATGTGCGTTATTCAGGCGACCCTCAACATCGTCCTGAGGTTGTACCGTAAGTCCCCCATTTACCATTCCTGCTAATTACCGACATGGTCATTATATACTGTATGCTTTTTAAATGAAGCAAGTTTTTACCTGTGCTGTAGCATGTGTTATTAACTTATAAAAGTGTTATGACGCGACATTCATTCATTCATCTTCTACCGCTTTATCCGATCTTCCCTCGGGTCACGGGGAGTCTGTGTCTATCTCAGGCGTCTATGGGTATTAAGGCAGGATACACCCTGGATGGAATGCCAACCCATCACACACACACACACACACACACACACACACACACACACGTTCATACACTAGGGACAATTTTCCAAGGTGCCAATCAACCTACCGTGCATGTTTTTGGACCGGGGGAGGAAACCGGAGAACCCGGAGAAAAAAACAAAAAAAAAAAACCCTGAGGCACGGGGAGAACATGCACAAACTCCACACACACATGACCGAGACGGGAATCGAACCCGGACCCTGTCGGTGTGAGGCGAACGTGCTAACCACTAAACCACCGTGCCCACTTAAATCTATATAATAAATGATATAAATATAAAATATGTGTATTATCACGAAAAAAGGCATAAAACATTTGCCATTTCCGTGAACAATTATTAGTTATGTTTGCAAGGAAACATTCGAGAACGTTTAGACAATGTAATGTCCAGTGTCATATGTGTGTTATTAATTCCGTGTAATCGCTCGGATTAATACAAGCTTTTTTTTTTTTTTTATTCCTTTGGCTGAATTTCAGTTCCTTCTCACGTCCTCACTACGATCTACTGTGAAAATAACACTCTGGCTGAGGACACCGAGCTGCTGCAGAACCAGTTCAATGCACTTTACGAAGAGAAAAACCAGTTGGAAAACCATTTCCTTATACTGGATAAAGAGAGAGAGAAGCTACAGATGGAGAGAAATCAACTCCAGGACAAACTATCCGATATCGGTCAGTGATTTACTGCAATGACATTTTTTTCCACGTGTCAAAGCAGATATTTATGTCCAATTAAACGTTTAAACAAATGCTAGTTACGCTTATTACTAACAATATACAATATAATCGGTATTCTTGATGGCTATCGCGATACCCTGCTTAAAAACAACAACAACAACAAAAAACAAACAAACGATAAGATTATTTCTTTTTATTATATCCGGTTCCGGGGGCACGGTGGTTTAGTGGTTAGCACGTTCACCTCACACCTCCAGGGTCCGGGTTCGATTCCCGTCTCGGCCATGTGTGTGTGGAGTTTGTGCATGTTCTCCCCGTGCCTCAGGGGGTTTTTCTCCGGGTTCTCCGGTTTCCTCCCGGTTTAAAAACATGCACGGTAGGTTGATTGGCACCTTGGAAAATTGTCCCTAGTGTATGAACGTGTGTGTGTGTGTGTGTGTGTGTGTGTGTGTGTGTGTGTGTGTGTGTGATGGGTTGGCATTCCATCCAGGGTGTATCCTGCATTAATGCCCATAGACACCTGAGATAGACACAGACTCCCCGTGACCCGAGGGAAGATCGGATAAAGCGCTAGAAGATGAATATGAATAACCGGTTCCTAAAAACTGTGCAACTGTAGTTCCAACTATTGGACTGTAGGGGGCACATTGTGTGTGTGTGTGTGTGTGTGTGTGTGTGTGTGTGTGTGTGTGTGTGTGCGCCAAATTTCACACTTACATACTGCTGAAACGTGAGGCATGAAAGTTTGTAAATAATAAAAAAAATTAAAAGTATTTAAAGAAAAAACAATAACAGTTCTATGTTGTTTCAGCAGACAGGAACATACTGGGTCTTTATTAA
>JACRUU010000028.1:3902736-3907736 GCA_030449085.1 Kryptopterus vitreolus | reverse complement strand
TTAGTAAAGTCCGGTTGTGACTCCTGTGCTTTAGTCACCGTATCGAAGAGTGTCCAGTAGAGTTGAAACCAAACCAAACAAACAAACAAACAAACAAAACGCACACACTACATCCTATGCAATTTTCTCCAACACGTTCGGGAAGAAGCACACACACCATAGCTGTCCCAATACTTTTGGAAGTATAGCGTATCAAAAGTCCGTTCATAATAATAATAATAATAATAATAATAATAATAATAATGATTGTAGTTTGTGGAACGGTTGGGGATTCACCCTCACCTCTCACACTTGGGGCCCCTGAGTAAGGCCCTTAACCCTCTGTGCATAACCAGGGGCTCTGATCGTATCACTGCGTATATAAAATGCCCTTTTTCATCACTTTGCAGATCTGCGATGTCTGAAAGATGATATATATAATGCTGTGACAAAACAGGAAACGTGTGTGTGTGTGTGTGTGTGTGTGTGTGTGTGTGTATTCAGACCCATGACGTGAATATTTAACTGCAGTTGGTCCCTGGTGTGCAAAATAAAGTATAAAGTGTTTATATTTATATATATATAAAATAAATGATGGTTTTTAGTGTAGGAGAGAAACTTTTAATGAATGATAAATTAACATACTGGAAAGCTTTTCCTGTTTGTCTCAACCTTGTATCTAAAAACAATCTCTGACCAATCATGTGGCACACACACACACACACACACACACACACACACACACACACACCAAATCCAGTCTGCAGTGTCTGTTTGCAGTGTGACTTCAAAAACTGGCTATTGCAAATGGACACACAGAGAATGGACCATGCCTGTGTGAAAGAGGCTCAGTACAGGGGTAAGAACACACACACACACACACACACACACACACACACACACACACTGCCTCTTGCTTTACCTTTGTAATTAGTTGTGTGTATTTTTAGGAGCGTTCAGGCTGACTGCACTGTGTCTCGGTGTGATGTGTATTCTCCAGGCGAGCCTCAACATCGTCCTCAGACTGCACCGTACGTTTTCACCATACACACACAACTTAACAAAGACTGGCGTGCACGTTCTCGCCCCGTGAACACATGTGATCTGTGCAGTGTATAACATCTGTAATAGTAATGAAAGCTGAATTCTCTCTCTGACTTTAAAGTGGCCTCCCAGGTGGATACGGAGCTTTGTGACAATCGCACGCGGTCTGTAGACGGCGAGCGGCTGCTGAGCCACGACGATCTCCTTCAGAAGAACATCCAGGCGGAACGCAGCCTCGTCGGCCTACGCCACATCAGAGACCGGCTACAGGGGGAGCGAGATGAGCTCCGGAGACGGCTTTCCAACCTCGGTCAGTGGGCTTTTATTGATTGATTGATTGATTGCGGCAGAACATTTACAGTACACATTTATTCACCAATGATTATCATTACTATATGTGTTTACACTGGATTCGGCGCTCCTGTTACGATTGTGAGTCATTGTTTGTGCCAAACAAAACAAAAAGACAAGAAGAAAAAAAGCTGAGCGACATCAAGTATATATATATATGTGTGTGTGTGTGTGTGTGTGTGTGTGTGTGTGTGTGTGTGTGCGGTAGTATATTGATGCGATATAACACACTTCATGCTCAAAAGTTGATACAGACTCAGCTTAATCACCAGGAAAGGTGATATATATATATATATATATGTATAATATAATAATAATAGCCTTTATTTTGTCACATAAACATGATGTTGGTATTTGGGGTCAGAGCGCAGGGTATCAGCCCTGATACGGCGCCCTTGGAGCACAGAGGGTTAAGGGTCTTGCTCAAGGACCCAAGGGCGGCAGCTTGGCCATACCGGGGCTCGAACCCGGATCTTCCGATCAGCAGCCCAGGGCCTTAGACCACTGAGCGACACCTTAGATCACTGAGCCACACCCCCTCCCTCATATATATATATATATATATATATATATATATATATATATATATATATATATATTCCTGACTACAATATGGGCCAATTACCAACACTAACTGTGTTGTTGTTTGTTTACTTGTTTGTTTTCTTTGGTGCTGCTTTTAAATAGGATGCTCCGCCTCTTCAGGTCAGGTCTGTGCTTACTATTGGTCCAAGGCCTCTTTCAATCACCTGAGGGCTCCACATAAAAGAGAGTTAAAGGCGGAGCCAACACAAGGGGTGGGCAGGGGGAGGGGTTAATATATAGAAAAAGAACACCAGACACGTAACCCTCAATGTGTCCAATCTGCCGTTCTTGGGCGCCTAAACAAGGCCATTATCCGTCTCCTGGCTGATCCTGACATGTGAGGAAAGAATTTCCGTGTGCTGTAACGTCCATGTGACTCGTCACATCACGAAGGCTGGTTTTGTTGCCACATATGAAGAAGTGGCTTATCCTGAAGCCTGGTGTGAAACGGTCAAACAGGAAACGCAAAAGAGGAAACTGTGTTTGTGTTGACTTATTAACGAAATAACATTCCTTATTCACCGATAAAGAAAAAAAGTCTGATTTAGCTCTTAATAATCAGTCTGATGTTGACTCTCCTCATGGCCTGGTGCACTGTATGACCACAGTGTGGAGTAGCTACCTCCAGTTACCAGGTGGTTACATCATCATTGTTTTCCTTCATTCACTGTTCATTCGTTCCTTCCTTTCATTGTTTCATCGAGAGGTGCTCGTGTGTTTTCTGCGCAGCTCAAACGATTAACAAACCAGGATGGATTTATTTCAACTCCAGTATTTATTACATCTCTGTGGAGAAGAAAAGCTGGTATGAGGGCAGAGAGGACTGCAGAACCCGGGGAGCAGATCTGGTGATCATAAACAGCACAGAGGAACAGGTGAAGGAGTGAAATATATATATATATATATATATATATATATATATATATATATATATATTATATATATAATACATACATAATATATACACACATACATAGTGTTGACCTTTGATCACCAAATGGCAGGTTTTCCTACACAAACACTTCCAAGCCATCGAGGCCTGGATCGGCCTGACGGACGTTGAGGAGGAGGGGGTGTGGATGTGGGTGGATGGTTCCCCACTGACCGCCGGGTGAGACGATCACGTTATTGATTCGTTCTTCATGTCAGTCTGACGCTCTTCCTAACAAAGACGACGTGTTTATTATTCCTCCGCTTTCAGGTACTGGTATATAACTGAACCCAACAACCACCAGGGCAATGAGAACTGCGTTACCACCGGCTACAGGTTCCTCAACATCACCACGTGGAATGACGTGTTCTGTGAGAGGAGCATGTCGTGGATCTGTGAGATTACACTTCCCTTCCTTTGGAAATGATATTTTTTTTAAATATAAACACCAGTTTCAGCCTTTCTTAAGATTCCTGATGGAATTTTTCCGATTTAATTTGGACATTCACTTTGAAATCTGAAATATCGCTGAAAATGACTTTGATGTTTACTCACCCAGACTGAACAAGTACAATAGAACAGCTTTTATTTGTCACATATACATGTTACAGCACAGTGAAATTCCTTCTTCACATATCCCAGATATGATAGGGCGCCCCCTGGAGCACAGAGGGTTAAGGGTCTTGCTCAAGGACCCAAGATCGGCAGCTTGGCCATACCAGGGCTCGAACCCGGATCTTCCAATCAGCAGTCCAGCGCCTTAGACCACTGATCCACACCCCCTCAATTTCCTTACTTTACGTTCTTCCTTTTTTTTTTTAAAATAAGTGTTTCTTTTCTTTTCTTTCTTGTCCTCTGTAGGCTGCATGCTTTACTTTTCTGCATATCTGTTTAGCGTCCAGTGTGATTCTGTACTAAAGTGAATTAAAACTGCTTTATGTATATAAAAAACAGCATGATCATGTCACCGAGCGCTGCTGGTAATAATGGTGTTCTGAAATCTGGATTTTCTACTTGGCTTGTTATTATTGTCGGATTCCTGATTCCGTTCCGGCCTGAGAGGAATAAAATATCTTTAGGATCAAAAAAACAAAATCAGGCAGGCTCTGCATATTTAACGCATTGATGCAAAAGTATTGGGACACCAGACGCCTTCTAAAACGCGTTGCCAAGGCGGAGACCTCCTGTACTAGGAGACCCAAACCTGTTTCAGCATGACACCGCCCCTGTGCTGCGTCAAGGTTTTACGTGGCTTGGAGACGAAGGAGTCCGAGTCGGGGTTAAAGGTATGCTGATTCCTGAGAGATCTTCAGGAGAGTCAGTGACGAGTGAAGGATGAGTCAGGCAGCATGTGCAAATGCACAAGGAGTTGTAAGTGCTTATAACGCATCGCAGTCAGATGAAGGTGTTTATGAGAACGAGCCGAAATTGGATACTGGCTGGAAGGAAAATGAGCAGGATCCTGCAAATTCAGGTACAGAACACCACACACACACACACACACACACACACACACACACACACATACACAAAACACAACAACACACATTATTCCATATTGCTTTGCTGATTGATTTTATTTTATATATATATATAAGTATATATATATATTATATATATATCTATATGTGTGTGTGTGTGTGTGTGTGTATGTATATATAGTACCTGTACATTATACTGTATTTTTATTACATTACAATTACATGATTATTTTCGTTACCTTTGCATTCTTTTATTAAGGGGAATGTATTAGACATTAAAGTGTTTTGGGGTGCATTTTAGGGATTAAACTATTTAAAAACAGGCATTTCTTTTTTGACCACATCCAAAAAATGTTCGTGTCCCTCGTTGTCCCCTGTTTGTTCTTATAATAAATGTCCCAATATTTTAGCCTCGTAGTGTTTTGCGTTATTTAAAAAGTATTGGTCAGGGACACAGAGACTGATTCAATCAACAGCAATGACATAACGAGCTCTGTGTCGAAGGAGTGCGATTAAAAAGGAGCAAGGACGGAGGAATGAGGAAGCGAAAGGCAATCCTTCAGTCTCGCTTTCATTAAGCCGATTTTCCCGGAGAGACTGTTAAACGTGGGCGTTCCTGCGCGTAAACC
>JACRUU010000028.1:3882736-3897736 GCA_030449085.1 Kryptopterus vitreolus | reverse complement strand
TTTTTGCATTGATTAGTGTTTTAGACGCACAGATTAATGAATAAATGTTATCACTGGATCGTTTGAATGAGCTTTAATGTTCTTTTTGCTGCCCATGTGAATGTTTATAACTGCTTGCTGTTGATATTTGTGTGCTACGTGTGCCTGTCGGGATTTTCTTTTTTTACAGGCGTCTCTAACGCGCTGACATACGTCGCGTAGCGCATGGCTTCCTGCTTCATACAATCTAACGTCGGTGTGTTTTTGTGGTTCTGGGATGGCGCGTAGTGAACCGTGTTATGAGTCGAAACCATGTGTAACTGGTCCTTGAGGTACTTGAGCTGCTGGTCTAGAGACAGGGGACTGGGGAATGTTGGCAGGACCAGAGGGCGAGGTTCCTCGTTTCTGCTTGAAGCGGACGTGAGGGGCGGAGCCGAGTAACGGGCGGCGATGTGGTTAATGGCGGCAACCCATAACCGCTGCTCTTGTTCGCTCTCGGCCTGGAAGTAGTAGACGCTGGCGTCTGCGGTTCGGAGGAGCAGAACGTGGGGCCTTTTGCCGTGCTCCAGGGGGTACGCCACCGAATGATGCAGTCTGATGGTGATCTTGCCCACCTTGATGTCATTCTGTAACTGCAGGACCAGGTCTTTGAGAAACGCCGTAAACGGCTTCCACGATCTCCTGTGCTTTCGGGTTTTCCGCCCGTTCTCGCCCGTGACCCGTTTGCAGACGAGACGGCCGGTTTTGCGGAACCGGGCGGCGCGGCCGTCCCTCGTCTCGAACGGCGTATCCGGACGTCTGCTTTTTACGCTGAACGATTGCAGCTGTTCCGCCTTCACCGATTTGTAGATGTTGATGATGTGGATGGGATTATACTCGTGACGGCTGCTACTCGTTCTAGTCAAGTTCATTAAAAACTCCGTGCAGGTCATTTTCTTGCCTTTGTGGCTGCCGTGGAGGTCGGCGTTCAGCATGATGATGGCCCAGCTCAGGTTGTGCAGCTCGGGCAGGAAATCGGGCTGCAGGCGATTACACGCCGTGTAGTGCTGAGAAAAGGCCTTTATGAGGAGATGCTGTAACTCCACTTCGTCCTCGGGCCAGAACACTTTGAGGAGCGATCGGAGCGCCTCGTCGATCGCCATCGACTCGAAGTTAAAGTACGCCATGTACGCATTCAACGTCTCCCGGGCAAAAACCCCATCGTTCCTCAGACGCCGGATTAGCTCCGGAATCCGGTCCACTTCTTGTTGATAGAGATGCCTGGCAAGGATTTGTCCTTTCATACACATTCGGACGCTCTTCATACTCGGTTCTGTTGCTCCGGGTGCAACGCTTATCGTCTTTTCTCCACGTAACTTTGGGGACGCTTTCTCTTCCTCTGGATTTGGAAGCCAGACATCAATCACGGATGACAGGAAAGGAGACAATATCCAGGACATTTCTCTCAGCAAATATTTCTAGCCAGAATTGTCAGCGCCTACTGACGCTACCGTGGAGGAAAACCACCGCTTTTATACTCGCGTCTTGCTTGCGTCACACCGCGCTATGGCCACGCCCCTAATCCGAGCGCGACGGACACGGGGAGTCACGTGGTCACGCACCAACGCGGAATGTCTTTTTTTTTTCTCCTTATTTGACCAAAAACGTGATTTTGAAAGCTGTATTTTATTTCCTCTTCCGGATTTAATAATAAATAAATAAATAGATAAATAAATAAATAAATAAAACTCACCATTCTAGTATTGATTTGTATCTTTTAGACCAAAAAAATCCTGTTTTCAGCGCGGAGCTCCGTGACCACGTGACTCCATGGAGCTTCGAACGTTTTAACGTTTTACGTTTAACGCGAGCGTCCCGGGGGGGGGGGGGGGGGGGGGAAAGGGGGGGGGGGGAGGGGGAGGGGGGGGGGGGGTGGGGGGGTGGGGGGGGGGGTGGTGGGGGGGGGGGGGGGGGGGGGGGGGGGGGGGGGGGGGGGGGGGGGGGGGGGGGGGGGGGGGGGGGGGGGGGGGGTCCCGGGGGGGGGGGGGGGGGGGGGGGGGGGGGGGGGGGGGGGGGGGGGGGGGGGGGCGTGGCCAATTGTTGTGTGACGTAATCGACGAGGGCGTATCTGAAATATGTGCATACGGGCCAACCTGTCTCATAAGTTGTGAGTGATTGTTAGGGAGAAGGTGACGCGATGGAAGAAGCTTTGGTGAAAAGCGTAACACAAAGTCTGTCATCGGCGTTGACGGACAGGGATGGACAGGAGAACGCTGCACTCGGGGCCGCAGCGAGACGGGAACGAGTCGGAGGATCGGCTCCAGAACAGGACATTTCGGAAAAAATCCGACTTGCAAAATCGTATTGGAAAAAGAAGAAAGTGGCGTTGAAAGCCGCGTGCATCGGCAAAAACTTGTACCAAAACGAAGACTACCGCTGTGGCGAGGTGATCCGGGAACTGAGTAACGATCTAAACCTGGCCGACGCCAGCGTGGAAACGTACGTCAGCCACTTTGACTTTCGCTTTATGTCGTTGGAATCGTCTCTCTATACGTTCCTGCAGGCGCTTTGGCCAGAAGATGAAGTCAAACTGCAGCACCTGTTCCTGTGGCATTTCTCTCTCTGGTTCCTGAAATGTAACGAAAGACCGCTGCACTTCCACCAGGGCCTGTACATCCTGTGCTGGGCTATGATTTTGCTCAACGCCGATCTTCACGGGAGTCACAGAGGGACCAAAATGACCTGCGACGAATTCATAGTGAACCTGAATCGCGTCTCCGAGCACTTTTCATTTTCCCCGGATTTTCTGAACGCCGCATATATACTGATAAAGACGTTTCCGCTACGTTCGTTCGCAGTGAAGTCTAGACGCCGGCCCGTCAACGACGAGCCTGCCGGGACGATCCGCTCCAAAACGGGGCGTCTGGTGTGCAAGAGAGTCCGCGAGGAGAACGGGAGGAAGACCCGACTGGGCCGGAGGTCGTGGAGGCCCTTTAACGCCTCGCTGAAAGGCATGGTTCTGCAGCTGGACAGCGAACGAGAAGGCGGCGAGAACATCACGCTTCGACTGCATCACGCACTGGCTCACTCTCTGAAATACAAAGACCTGCCTGACGTCCTGTACCTCAAAACCGCAGACTGCAGAGTTCTCTACCTCCAGGCCGAGAACGCCGCGGAGCAGAGTTCCTGGATCGACACCATTAACCTGATCGCCGCCCGTTACTCCGCTCCTCCTCTCGATTCGGCTACCAACACCAAGTCGCCTCTCTCTCGGGTCCTTCCCTCCTTCCCCAGCCCCCTGTCTCTGCAGCAGCAGCTCCAGTACACCCGAGAGCGCTTCCACAAGTTTTCAGAATACATGATTTTTTACCAAACGGTGCCGTTTAGCAAAGATCAGATCCCTTCCGATTATATGGAGCAGGAAGTGCGGCGCTACACCACGTACGTCAGAGTGTTGGAGAAAACCGTTCGGGACAAAGACGCCGATGTGCACGAGTTTCTCCCGCAGAAGAAAAGACTGATCACCTGAAACCTGTCGATATGTACAAACAATTTATACATTAAATCTGTATATTATTTATATATTAAATGCCCAGGCCCAACCCCAAATCCATTGTGAGGCGAAACATCATTAGCAATGCACAGGGATTATTTGTTGCATAAAACACATTATATATATAATATATCGTATAGTACGAGGACAGTGTGAACGCAGTTGCATGTTGGAATAACAGAAGAGGTGGAGGTGGGATTGCGTGAAAGGATGGAGGTGGGAAAAGAGGAAGGCCATAGAGGTTTAAAAATTGGTTTAAAAGAGGCAGATGTAGAGGAAAGAGTTGTGTAAGAGATGATCCCACTGTTCCCGACATGAGCTGTACAGGGAGGTAATACTCTGAGTGGACATTAGGGGGCAGTATGACACAATCTCTGAACTCTGAAGGTGTTTCTATATTTAAAACAGCTTTTTTCTAAATAAAATCATTATAAATATAAAATGTAGCAGCGTTTACAGAATATGAAGGTAATATTTTGTTTTAAAAAGTGTAATTAATAATAATTGAGACAGAATTAGTTATTTTAAAGCGCTATATTATAAAACTGTTTTTTTCCAAAACTGTTGGAACTCTGGTGTGTGTGTGTGTGTGTGTGTGTGTGTGTGTGTGTGTTTTCGAGAGGGATATGAATTTGATAGGTGTCTCTCATTATCACACAAAAGTGTAAATTAGTGTTCAATGTTTTGTAATTAAAATGTATTCTAATATGTGTCCATTGAATTAATATAACTTTTAATCTTATTATTTTATTATTTGACATTTTAAAGTTAAAAAAGCAACACAAGTTCATTTCATAAAGCATAATACATCATACATAACGCATAATACATCATACATAAAGCATAATTGCTGCTTATTCCTGCTTGGGAATTCGTGATTGGTTGAATTCCACAGATTCGGGAAGTGCTGCCCTCTAGTGGAATTCAGGAATGCGGAATCCCCACTGAATCAAGTGACTCGTGAGACTCGGATTCGTTTACTGAGTGATTCGAAAGGATTTTCGAATCCTGTCGGGCTCCTCCGTGATCACGTGACTCTTCACCGCGTTGGATTCGGGCCGCATTTTTTTCCTTTTTTTAAATTTAACCTATAAAATGTACAATGCAAAAAAAAAAAAAGTTAAATAAATAATGAATAAATGTAAAGTTACAAGAAATTATCTAAAAATATTGAATAAATAAATTACAATTACAATCCAATGGGGTTGGATTCGGGCGGACTGTCTCGGGGAAACTCGGGTTTGGGGGAAAGGGGGCGTGGCCATGCGTTTTGTGACGTGATCTATCCGTGCGTATCACAACAGCGGCGACACACGCGTTCTCTCTCATAATGGCCGAGCCGTGAGAAGAAGCGCGATGTGATGGAAGGTTTGCAACCAGTAACAAAAAGTCTGTCAGCAGAACTGACCTCGAATCAGCAAACGCAGACGCGCACTGATGAAGAGAAAAAAGCCACTCCTGAAACATCTGGAGGCGAAAAAGTTGCACCTCAAACATCTGGACAGGAAGACGTGGGCATTCAGGAGGACGTCTCTGAAAGGGTCCGGCGTGCACGCTCGATTTCCCCCGAGGGAAAAGGCGTCCGGCGGAGGGTCAGCCTCACCAGTGATATCTCCCACATTAAAGATTTCCGGAGTCCTGAGGTGATCCGGCAACTGAGTGGCGATCCGGAATTAGCCGACGCCACCGTGAGCGCGTACGTCAGCTACTTCAACTTCGCCTCCATGCCTATAAACGTGGCGCTGCGTTTTTTCCTCCGCGTGCTCTGGCCGGACGACGAACTGAAACTGCAGCATCTGTTTATACGCTACTTCTCTCTCTGGTACCTGAAATGTAACAGAAGACCCCCGTACCTCCAGCGAGGGGTGTACAACCTGTGCTGGGCTGTGATCATCCTGAACGCCGATCTCCACGGGGGCCAGAAAAGGACGAGGAAAATAAGCTGCCAGGACTTCGTCAGGAACTTGAACGGCATGTGCGAACACTTTGACTACTCCGTGGACCTGCTGAAACAGATCTATAAATCCATCCAAATCAATCCGCTCTGCGCCTACAGAGTGAAATCCAGACGTCGGGGTGTCGAGGAAAAGCCCAACACCAGAGTGTACAAAAGCGGTCATCTGCTGTGCAAAAGAGTCACGGAGGAGAACGGGAGGAGAACCCGCATGTGCAAGAGGTCGTGGAAGCCCTTTAGCGCCGTTCTAAAAGGCATGGTTCTGCAGTTAGACAGCGAACAGGTCAAATGCCAGATTACCATCAGACTGCATCATGCACTGGCGTACCCTCTGCGGCACAAAAACATGCCTGACGTCCTGTACCTCAAAACTGCCGACTGCAGAGTTTTCTACTTCCGGGCCGAGAGTGAAGTCGAGCAGCGGTTATGGATCGCGACCATTAACCTGATCGCCGCCCGTTTCTCCGCTCCTCCTCTCTCTTCTTCATCCAACACCAAGACGCCTATCCCTCGGGTCCTGCCCTCCTTCCCCAGCCCCCTGTCCCTGGAGCAGCAGCTCGAGTACACCAAAAGCCAGCTCCACAAGGTTTCAGAATACATGTCTTTCTATCAGGCCGTGCCTTTGAGGAAAGGCACGCCGCCTTCCGATTATTTGCAGCAGGAAGTGCGGCGCTACACGACGTACGTGAGAGCGCTGGAGAAGCCTGCTCGAGAGAAACACTCAAATGTGCACGAGTTTCTGGGGCAAAACGCCCGAACCCCGTTTCATCTCGGTTCTTCATTCGAGAAAGAAAGAAACACCAGTAAATGACGGCGTGATGACTCACGCGTGGGTGTGTGTCTAATACGCTATCGCCGCTGTTTTACACCGTAAAGTTTAAACACATAAAGTGGTGAAACGCTAAACCAGACAAAAGGTGACACGAAGCTTTTTTCCGTTCAATGTAAACGTTCCTGCTTTATCTCTCCACTAACACTTACACTGAGGTAATCCAGGTGAACACCACATGCAGTCATTCATTCATTCATTCATTCATCTTCTACCGCTTTATCCGATCTTCCCTCACTTCTGTCTCAGGCGTCATCTTCAGGGAATCCATCATTCATTCTTCATCTTCATCTTCTTCTACCTCTACCCGCTTTATTCCGATCTTCCCTCGTTTCACGGGAGTCTGTGTCTATCTCAGGCGTCTATGGGCATTAAGGCAGGATACACCCTGGATGGAATGCCAACCCATCGCAGGTCTCACCACACTCACATTCACACATCGCTATTCACACTACAACACATCTCCTCACACTACCCTCATTCACATTCACCTACATTTAATTCATCTTCTATTTCATCTACTACATCCTAATTCACATCAGTCTCAACACTCAACCATCTAACATCTCTCATTCACACCACATTCATTCAGATTCATTCATTTCAATCTTCCTTCTATTCATGATCCATCTTCATCTTTAACTTTTGATTCTTCCCTCGGGTCACGGGGTGTCTATCTCATATCTATGTCACATCCCTCGAATTCATCAGAAAAATTTCCCTCTGTTGAGGATCACCCTGGGGACCCTCAGGCACAAATCCACAAAAAAAAACCCTGTCATCTAGTCTCTCATATCTCTATTCAGCACGGTCACATCTTCGTCATCTCATTCATACTCACATTAGACATGCTAATTTTCCAAGTCGGGGTGCTCAATCTCACACTCCCACAAACTAGGGACAATTTCCCATGCCATAACCTACCGTGCATGTTTTTGGACCGGGGGAGGAAACCGGAGAACCCGGAGAAAAACCCCCTGAGGCACGGGGAGAACATGCACAAACTCCACACACACACACACATGGCCGAGACGGGAATCGAACCCGGACCCTGGAGGTGTGAGGCGAACGTGCTAACCACTTCTAGATCCTTTTTTCACATCTTTTAGATCTCTGCCCTTCCTGCGTTTAGCCACCAGGTGTCACCATTGTGCTCATAATGCGTTTCCAGCTTTGTCTTCCGCAGAAGGGATTAAACGACGCATGTAAAAGATTAAACTCCTATTACGATTCACTGCGATGTAAATACGATCCTTCTTATTTCTATACACTTTGCTCTTATATTAGAGGTTTGGGATTTGGACCGGCACTAAGAATGAACGCACTGCCTTGTGCAACCCCACTTACAAACTGAGCAATGTCGCGTTTTAATGGTTATTTTTACATTTACATTACATTGCGGTTCAAAAGACACTTTATTTTACTGTCATCGTCTGTATTAATGCTATTTTATATATATACCCACAAACACGTACACTAAAAAAGAACGTACATACGCCTACACACAAACAAATAAAACAATAAATAAATAAAATATCAAATAAAAATATGACGTATGTGACTTTGAGTAACTTTTTTTTTAAATGTCACATTCATGAAGAAATGGAATTTTGTTAGTTTATTTGTATTTATGAACATTCAGGTACCTCTTGACGCCTAGCAGGCTGCGTGAGGATATTTGGGGGAGGAGCCTACGGGCTCTGTGACGTCACCACCCCCATATAAGCAGCATCTCACACGGTCTTTCGGTCATTATGGTGAAATCGTTGTGAAATCGACGACAATGCCAGCAGTTTTTACAAATGCGCCAAATCAGTTCGCTGCCGATGATCGGGAAGAGGTTCAAAGTGGACCGCCGAGACTGGAAGTAGCTCCAACTGGAGCATCAGAACAGGAAGAACCTTCAAGTGGACCATCAGGGCAGGAGGAGAACATCTTTGAAAAGATTAAGCATGCAAGATCGTATTGGGAAACGGGAAAATGGGTCTTGAAGAAAAAATGGAACGGAGCGTCGGAACCGGAGATGGTTCCAATTGGAGCGTCGGACCGGGCAGAACCTTCAAGTGGAACATCAGGAGGGGACGCGTTAGCGACTGGAGCGTCAGGGCAGGGAGTAGATGCAGAAGCCATTGGGCAGGAGAACGTCTTTGAAAAGATTCAGCATGCAAGATCGTACTGGGAAACGGCGAAATGTGTCTTAAGGAGGAAAAAATGGAAAGAGCACATCGAGTACATCCAGGATCTGAGGAGTCCTGAGGTGATTGTGCAGTTAAGCAGCGATGTGGAATTGGCCGATGCCACAGTGAAGGCGTACGTAAACCACTTTGACTTCTCCTCGGTGCCTTTGCTTTCTGCTTTCCGCTTTTTCCTCCGAGTCTTTTGGCCGGTCGATGAAATAAATTTGCAGCACCTGCTTGTAAGTCATTTCTCTCTCTGGTACCTGAAATGTAACGGGCGATCGGTGAGATTGCAGCCGGCCGTGTACAACCTTTGCTGGGCTGTAATTCTACTGAACGCCGATCTCAACGGGGGTCAGAAACGCAACAAAATGACCTGCGAAGAATTCATGGCCAACCTCAACCAAATCTCCGGAAACATTTCGCTCTCCAAGGACATGCTGAAACCCATCTATACATCCATCCAGAACAAACCACTGCGCGTCTTCAGAGTGAAATCCAGACATCTGGACGATGAGGAAGGACAACAGGAGCCCAACGTCGCGGTGCGGTCCAAAAGCGGGCGACTCCTGTGCAAACGAGTTAAAGGAAGGAACGGGAGGAAAACGGTCATGAGATCATGGAAGCCAGTTAATGCGCTGCTAGAAGGCATGGTTCTGAAGTTAGACGAAGAACAACCGTGTTTACGCCTGTTCAATTCCTTCAGCAAGAAACAAAAGGGTTCTGTTAGTCTGCATCACGCACTGGCTTTCCCTCTGGAGTACAAAAACATGCCGCATGTTCTGTGCCTCACGGCCGCCGACTCCAGGGTTTTCTTCTTGCAGGCCGAGAGTAAAGAAGAGCAGAGCTCGTGGATCTCGACCATTAACCTGATCGCCGCGCGCTACTCCTCTCCGCCTCTCACTTCCGCCTCGCACGGCATCGACAACGAACCCGAGCGCCCCCTGGTCCTGCCCTCGTTCCCCAGTCGTCTGTCTCTAGAGAAGCAGCTTCAGTACACCAGGGAGCGTTTACGGAAGGTCTCAGAATACGTCTCTTTCTGTCACTCGGAGACCTTCGGGAAAGATGTGGCACCTTCCGCTTATATGGACCAGGAACTGAAGCGCTACTCGACGTACCTGAGTGCACTGGAGGAAACCCAGAAAGACTTGTATGAATAAACGTGAGGAAACCTTGTTCACTTGTTTTATTTCTTCTGGAATGGAGAAATGATGGAGCGCTTGCTCAGAGTCACTCGTGTCCATATGTTGATAGGTTTGCTATAATAAGATTTTACACAGGGACATAAAAAGAATACAGTTTGAAATATGGTGAAAAATGTGTTCTATTAAACCAGCTGAAATGTGACACTGATAAAAAGTTCAGTAGAATTCATTCACTTGACGATTTCTCTACACAAACAATCAACACCTCAAGCAGCCGAACCGGACCCGCCTCCTGCACCGTGCATGGTGTGTGTGTGTGTGTGTGTGTGTGTGTCCAATCTCCAAGGTCTTAATCTCCAAGTAAGAGGCATTTATCTCAATACCACTAATACAGATTTACCAGTGCACTGAATATTTCAGTTCTTAAAAATCATTCATATAATTAGAAGTAAAACTTTGTGCTTGTAATGTTTATGTTTATTACAGTATCTGGAAATATCTGAGTGTTTCAGATAATCTGACACTATATAATACTATATGAGAGATTGAGAGTATTTGAGACTATATTATAATATTTATGGAATATGTGACAAACTATTTACAATAATCATTCATTCATCTAGCGTAAAAGCACTTTAAAAGTCCGTTTATTTTCAAATCGGGTAAACAAGTATCCAAAGTGTACATAATCGGCAGGAGTCTATGGTGCACTAGAAGGCAAGCAACAGCCGCGGACATGGATATGCCAACCCATCGAGGTGCACAGCTTATTTTTATCATCATTTGTTACACATTTGTTACATTGGTGTGGTGTATTATGTCATCAATACGTGGTAGTTGTGTTATTTTCATACAATTTTAGCGATTTGTGTAATAACAGATTGTGTTTTGGTGTGGAAATATACACAAGTAGCGGAGAAAGTTACCCCCTAGGAACGAGGGTAGAACATGCAAACGTCCACACACGCATGGACCGGAACCCAGATATGGGAGGTGAAGCTGCTCTGATTAGAGTGCTCACTCATACTTTGTCTCAATCCTTTGTCCCCTATGTGATGTATTATGTAATACCATGTCAGTTTACTTATTTTAAAGATTCTAGCGATATGCGATTTGTACTTAAGAAGCGCGTGCGTTATGAACTGTGTTTGAGACTAAATGCCTTTATGAGGAGTCGATGTGAACAGTAGGGGGCAGTATGACACTGAGTGAACAGCAGTATGACTTCCACAATCTCCGAGCTCCACATCTGTGTCAGGTGTTTGATGCATGCAGGTGTTTGATGACGTTGTGCTTTGCAGAAAATCTCTTCGTTATAAAGGATAAAAACGCAGCGACGTTTAGAGAATATACAAGGTCACATTTTATTAAACGCAATAATTTGAATATTAAAGCTGTGCCGAAACAAAACGACCCGCACATCTGGAAACTGATCCGATCCGCACTTCTGGATCTCCGTTTATCACCATCTCTTACACTCCACGCCGGTCCACGATTACGTAATTCACAGCAGTTCGGATTGGGCGCGTGACGTCATGTCCACTGTGACGTAAGCGCTCTGATTCTATTAGAACAGCCGTGCGCGCGCATAGACTCATATTGCTGTGGGTGTATCGATAATTATGGTGGCGATGGAAGGAGCTCACATCCAACAACTTTCAACGCTTGAACAGCGGCTGATGGAGACGGTCGTCGGTGAGCGGTGAGCGGACACGAGTTCCTGCTGGCGGATCAGGAGAGGAAGGTGCCTTTAGATGGAGGACCGGGACAGGACCGACCTGATCAAAACCAGCACGGGAAATTAGTTGTGGAAGGCAGGGAAGGCAGGAATCTCGCGCGGTCTTATTTATCACAACAAAGAATTTAGAAGTCCTGAGATGATCCAGCTGCTGAGGAGCGATGTGAAGTTGAAGCTCATTCCAGCTCAGCTCACTCCACTCTGGAGGCGTACGCGGAACCCAACGCATGTGTGTGTGGATTTCATGTTCTCCCCGCCTCAGGGGTTTTTTTTTCTCCCGGGTTTCACTCCCCCGGTCCAAAAACACGGTAGGTTGATTGGACGAAAAAATGTCTGTAGACTGTGTGTGTGGGCTTTCCTGTAGACTGGGCTTCCATCCGGACTTTCCTCCAAGCGTTTTGGCCGGAAGATGAAAGCCGGAAGATGAAACCAACCTGCAGCGGCTGTTTATCTGGTACTTCTCTCTCTGCTACCTCCGATGCAACAACAGATCACCGAACCTCCACCCGGCAGCGAACACCCTGTGCCGGGCTATGGTTGTACTGGACGCCGATCTTCATGGGGGTCAGAAAGGAAACAAAATGACCGTGGAAGAATTCGTAGCCAACCTGAATGGAGTCTCTGACTCTGACCGATCTCCATACACCACAACGTATCTGACACACGTCTACAAATCCATCGCAGAGGAGCCGCTACATGCGTTCAGCGTGGCGTCGAGAATTCAGGACGGCTGCGCAGAAAACAGCATCTATAAAAGCGCGCACTTTATGTGTAAGAGAGTTCGGGAGTTCGGGAGAACGGCAAGAAAAGTAAAAAGAGCAGGCGCTCATGGAAGCCCTTCAGCGCCGTCCTACAAGGCAGGGTTCTGCATCTCAACAGCGAGGATGGAAACACCGAGGACATTTCCATCAGGCTGCACCATGCAGTGGCTTACCCCCTGCAGTACAAGAAAAAGCCCCACGTCCTGTACATCCAGACTGCGGAATCCACAATCTTCTACCTCCAGGCCGAGAGTGAAGTGGAAGCAGAGGTCGTGGTCTTTCAGACATCAACCTGATCGCTGCTCGTTTCTCCGCTCCTCCTCTCACTTCTGCATCAAGCCACATCGAGGTCGAGGATCTCCGCCGTCCGGTACTGCCATCGTACCCCAGTCCCCTGTCTCTAACGCAGCAGCGCGAGTTCACCAAGGGCCAGCTCCAGGAGGTGTCACGACGCGTCTCCTCCTACAAGAAAGTGCCCCATAGGAAAGAGAGGGCACTTCGTGATTACTTGGAGGAAGAAGTGAAGCGCTACACCACCTACCGTGAGAGCACTGGAGCAGGGTGTCCCATACAAAGACTCAATCCATTGTATAAATGTTAGTTAATGGCACTGCAAAGATTTGTATAAATTTGTATATATGTGTATATTTGTTATCTTTTTATATTGAGAGCACTGGAGCAGGGTTCCAACACACAGATCAAACTTGCACACGTTTTAATGCATACAAAATGTGCATAAATTTGTGTGTATATATATATATATATATATATATATATATATATATATATATATAGATATATATATATATATATATATAATATTGATTTGTTATCTTTTTTTGTACTCGAGAGCACTGGAGAAGGGTCTCCCCTACAAAGACTGAAACTTGCACGAGTTTTTAGTGCATTTATTTGAATTTGAATATATATTTTTGTTTGTTTTCTATTTTTCAATCCTGTGTTTATTCATATTTTTATTCTTTTGTATTTATATATTTATCTTTTTTTTTAAAATCTATTTTTAATCCTATTCCATTGTATTTATTGTGAAAAAAATAAAAGATATTTTATTTAAGATACACTGATGGCACTGAGGCACGGTGGCTTAGTGGTTAGCATGTTCGCCTCACACCGCCAGGATCCGGGTTCGATTCCCGTCTCGGCCATGTGTGTGTGGAGTTTGTGCATGTTCTCCCCGTGCCTCAAGGAGGTTTTTTTTCTCCGGGTTCTCCGGTTTCCTCCCGGTCCAAAAACATGCACGGTAAGTTGATTGGCACCTTGGAAAAATTGTCCCTAGTGTATGAGTGTGTGTGTGAATGTGAGCGTGTGTGTGCCCTGCGAATGCCCATAGACGCCAGAGATAGGCACAGGCTCCCCGTGACCCGAGAAGATCGGATATAGCGCTAGAAGATGAATGAATGAATGATGGCACTGTTTTATTCATGTGTGTGATTGGCACCTTGGAAAATTGTCCCTAGTGTCTGAATGTGTGTGTGTGTGTGTGTGTGTGTGTGTGATGGGTTGGCATTCCATCCAGGGTGTATCCTGCCTTAATGCCCATAGACGCCTGAGATAGACACAGACTCCCCGTGACCCGAGGGAAGATCGGATAAAGCGCTAGAAGATGAATGAATGAATGAATGAATGAATGAGTGTGTTTGCTGAGATGTTCCTGCAGGTGGATGAAATCCTGATCAGACATCATGAGAATCAGGTGATCATCTGGGATTAATCACATCACAAACCTGGCCAAAGCAATACACCGTTTCATTACACAGGTTTGTGTGCTCTTTAACTGTTCAGATGGACTTGGTTTGATTCATTCCTGGTTTCACTTCTTGTTTCTGTTTTATTTTTTTATTTTTGTTTTTTTTTATTTTCTACAATCACTCCAAGTGAAGTGCAGCAGTTTTGTCACAAGGGGGCAGTAGAGCTCCGCATTACTTGCTTTTCTCCGCAGTACAGCTCCCGCGCTCTGTTGGCGTCCCTGGCAGGTTTGTTTGTTTGTTTATTTATTTATTTTTTTTTAATGTTTATCTAATTTACGTCTAATATTTTTTTAGGTGTAAAATAATATTATAAATTGTCGTCGTTTGCATCATAGAAATTCAGGATTATTATTATTATTATTTTAATTATCATTAAAAGAAAAGAAAAACTGGCCTGCTACAGAGCACACTTTTTATTTTATTACTAACGTGTGTGTGTGTGTGTGTGTGTGTTGTGTGTGTGTTGTGTGTGATGGGGAACCTTCTTCAGTGGTCTGGATCTTGGTTGTGTTTGTTCAACATTGAGATGCTCCTCGTCATCGGCCAACAGCTAAACAACAAGGTAACACACACACACACACACACACACCACACACACACACACACACACCACACACATATATATATATATATATAAATATAATCCTCTAATCTATATTTGTTGATTTGTTTGTACGGTGGCCCTACATGCGTGTTACTGCTAATGAACCTGCGGTGTCACGTGACCCATTAAACTCAGTCTGCACATGTAGCGGAGCAATGAAGCAGCACAGTTTATAAACACAACACATATTAACACCGGGGTCAGAGAAGAAGCTGCTGCTAATGAGAGAATGTCAAAATGACAAGAGGCAGATTTCAGGTCCAGAGAGGGAGGGAGAGACAGATATAGGGAGAGGGGAGAGAGACAGCTGGAGATAGAGAGAGAGAGGGGGGGGGAGACAGAGAGAGAGAGAAGAGAGAGAGAGACAGGGGGGGAGAGAGAGGGGGGGGAGACAGAGAGAAAGAGAGAGGGGGGAGAGAGAGAGAGAGGGGGGGGGAGAGGGGAGAGGAGAGAGAAGAAAGAGGGGGGGGGGGGGAGAGAGGGGGGAGGGAGACAGAGAGAGAAAGAGAGAA
>JACRUU010000028.1:3880823-3882236 GCA_030449085.1 Kryptopterus vitreolus | reverse complement strand
GTGTGTGTGTGTGTGTGTGTTTTGGCACTCATCCAGTGTATCTGCATTAATGCCCTTAGACGCTGAGATAGACACAGACTCCCCGTGACCCGAGGGAAGATCAGATTCCACATATTAAGCTCTATTCTTTTAGGAAGATGTTCCACTAGATTTTTCAGCAGGAGAACTTTTACTCGTCATGTTCTTTTCTGCTGAGCGGCAAAGCGAGGCGTGTTTTCTCCCAATCCTTTTCTGATGAACATCAGTGCTAACATGACCCAGATTGTTTTTGTGTGTGTGTGTGTGTGTGTGTGTGTGTGTGTGTGTGTGATGTGATGTATGTTAATAGTGGCGCACGGGGCAGCGCGCAGCGCAACACGCCAAACTGATGAGCGTACAAAGATATGAAACTCAGATAGGAATCCCTCCAGGATCATGGTGGATGAGAGGAGAGGGATAGAGAAGAGGAGATTCTAGAGAGTTAAGTAGTTGAGAGAGAGAAGCTCTTACACATGAGGAGGGAGAGGGAGTGTATAGAGAGAGAGGGAGTTAGAAAAGATAGGGAGTTTAGAGTAGGAGGTAGATGGAGAGACAGACGGACGATATAGAGACATACGGACATAACGAGAGGGAAGAACAGACTGACAGCCTAGAGTGAGAGACACCCGACGATACAGAGAAATAGGAGAGTACAGACGACAGACGAGGGGGTAGAGATCAGACGTACAGACGAGCATTTATTGAGTACAGACGTACCGGCTGACGAATGTAGGATACAGAAACGGACAGACGAGAGGATAGATACAAGCACGACATCCATAGATGGAGAGCAGACGACAGACGAGAGTCAGTAACCAGTACGGGGGGACACAGGAAGACGGAGAGGACAGCGCACAGACAGAAATGTGAGGAGACAGACGGACGAGGGAAGACGAGGCGCGACAGGACGTAGGAGGAAACACACACCGCAATGGGAGATACATAGACATAGGAGGGATAGACAGACGGACAATCGAGGAGAGACGACGGACGTACAAGAGGGGAGACGACCGACGGACAAGAGAGGGGAGAGCTGACCGACGACGACAAAGGGACGCGCGTGGAGCAAGACAGAGAGGCGATCGACAGACGGACAGATCGGAGGAGAACCGACGGACAGACAGAGGGGAGACCAGAACGAGCAGAGAGGAGAGACAGAACAGGGGGAGAACGACGCATAGCCTACAGACATAGTGGAGATACAGACCGTACAGATAGGGAGAGACAGAGAAGCGGAGCATAGGAGGAGCAGACAGACGGCTAGAGGGAGAGACAGACCAAGGAGAGACAGACCGACATAACCATGAGAGGAGAGACCGACGGACAAAGAGAGGTATATACGGACTAGAAGAGAGGGATAGACAGACCGACAGACAGATAAGGTGAGAGACAAGA
>JACRUU010000028.1:3845823-3855823 GCA_030449085.1 Kryptopterus vitreolus | reverse complement strand
GATGGATTTAAAGAAAAAGACGAGTGGAAAAGGTGGTACAAAGATGTGGGATTAATCCTCCACATTGCAGCCCCCCCCCCCGATACACAAACGCGTCCCTGATCAGTATTCACTCGTTCCCGTCTCACTCATCACCAACACACATTATTTCTCTTTCTTGTCTTTCGGCCAAAAAGAATCGGCTGAAGTTATTTCTTGTCCTTGAAGTGATTTTGCCGAGTCACGACGTTTTCCGTATCAGAGTCGATCTGCCAAAAACGACACGCCGAGCGCAGGAAGAAAAAACGACAAGAAGCGCTTTTATATCACACGGGGAGGCGCTTTATACTACCGCTGTTATATACTGCTGTGTGGAGTGAGGTGGTGTAGGTGGTGCTGATGGTAGTAGACATGGAGGTGTTGTAAGTGGTGCTGATGGTAGTAGACATGGAGGTGTTGTAGGTGGTGCTGATGGTAGTAGACATGGAGGTGGTGTTGGTTGGTGCTGATGGTAGTAGACATGGAGGTGGTGTAGGTGGTGCTGATGGTAGTAGACATGGAGGTGGTGTAGGTGGTGCTGATGGTAGTAGACATGGAGGTGGTGTAGGTGGTGCTGATGGTAGTAGACATGGAGGTGGTGTTGGTTGGTGCTGATGGTAGTAGACATGGAGGTGGTGTAGGTGGTGCTGATGGTAGTGGACATGGAGGTGGTGTAGGTGGTGCTGGTGGTAGTAGACATGGAGGTGGTGTTGGTGGTGCTGATGGTAGTAGACATGGAGGGTGGTGTAGGTGGTGCTGATGGTAGTAGACATGGAGGTGGTGTAGGTGGTGCTGGTGGTAGTAGACATGGAGGTGGTGTAGGTGGTGCTGATGGTAGTAGACATGGAGGTGGTGTAGGTGGTGCTGATGGTAGTAGACATGGAGGTGGTGTAGGTGGTGCTGATGGTAGTAGACATGGAGGTGGTGTTGGTTGGTGCTGATGGTAGTAGACATGGAGGTGTTGTAGGTGGTGCTGATGGTAGTAGACATGGAGGTGGTGTAGGTGGTGCTGATGGTAGTAGACATGGAGGTGGTGTAGGTGGTGCTGATGGTAGTAGACATGGAGGTGGTGTAGGTGGTGTAGGTGGTGCTGATGGTAGTAGACATGGAGGTGGTGTAGGTGGTGCTGATGGTAGTAGACATGGAGGTGGTGTAGGTGGTGCTGATGGTAGTAGACATGGAGGTGGTGTAGGTGGTGCTGATGGTAGTAGACATGGAGGTGGTGTTGGTTGGTGCTGATGGTAGTAGACATGGAGGTGGTGTAGGTGGTGCTGATGGTAGTAGACATGGAGGTGGTGTAGGTGGTGCTGATGGTAGTAGACATGGAGGTGGTGTAGGTGGTGCTGATGGTAGTAGACATGGAGGTGGTGTTGGTTGGTGCTGATGGTAGTAGACATGGAGGTGGTGTAGGTGGTGGTGGTGACATAGGTGGTGTTGGTGGTGCTGATGGTAGTAGACATGGAGGTGGTGTAGGTGGTGCTGATGGTAGAAATGGAGGTGGTGTAGGTGGTGCTGGTAAACATGGAGGTGATTTGGTTTAGGTGGTGTAGGTGGTGTAGGTTCGTGTTTCCTCGTGAAGGGAAAATGTCAGCATGGGGTTCGGGGGTGAATCCAAATTCGTATCCGTCCCCGCCAAACCCCATCACATGGGAAAGGTGGAGGAGACTCCCGACGCCCTCTGCTGGCAGGGGGAGAGACGGCGTCCTGCGCTGAGACTCGTTTGGAATAAAAGCCAGTTCATGTTTGTGTGTGAAGGTCAGACGCAGCAGAACCAAGTGTTTCATTAATAATACATCAAACGTTAAAACACTCGCACAGAGAGACGCGTCAAATCCAACACGCACGTTTTACACTATTATACCCTGCATGTTTTATCCAACACATTATTACACTTTATATATATATATATATATATATATATATATATTTATATTATATATATTCATTCATTCATCTTCTAGCGCTTTATCCGATCTTCCCTCGGGTCACGGGGAGTCTGTGTGTGTCTATCTCAGGTGTCTATGGGCATTAAGGTAGGATACACCCTGGATGAAATGCCAACCCATCATAGGACACACACACACACACACACACACACACACACACTCACACACACATTCACACACTAGGGACAATTTTCCAAGGTTTTTGCATGTTTTTGGACCGGGGAGGAAACCGGAGAACCCGGAGAGAAAAAAACCCCCTGAGGCACGGGGAGAACATGCACAAACTCCACACACACACATGGCCGAGACGGGAATCGAACCCGGACCCTGGAGGTGTGAGGCGAACGTGCTAACCTCTAAACCACCGTGCCCTATATATATATATATATAAAACAATGCATTCCAACTTGGATCCGCTTCCCATCCCTGCTGCAGGAAGCGAGTCGGCTCGGAATCCTCCGCACGCTTTGTGTTCCTTCTCGCTCCGCACCGAGCGCCGCTGTGATCTTTAGTCGTAGCAGTTTAATGTTGTGTGTAATTCCCTTTTCGCTCCACCGGGGGGAAAAAATCTATATTTCTTTCTGAATCCTTTTGTTTCCTCGGTCAGTAAATCCTTTTTCCTTTCACACTTTCATTAAACCCGCTGTGATTATGGCTGTTATAACGGCCTTGTGCAGACGCGTACGGACTCTCTCTAATACAGCATTAATATACAGTAGTAGACATGGAGGTGGTGTAGGTGGTGCTGATGGTAGTAGACATGGAGGTGGTGTAGGTGGTGCTGATGGTAGTAGACATGGAGGTGGTGTTGGTGGTGCTGATGGTAGTAGACATGGAGGTGGTGTAGGTGGTGCTGATGGTAGTAGACATGGAGGTGGTGTAGGTGGTGCTGATGGTAGTAGACATGGAGGTGGTGTAGGTGGTGCTGATGGTAGTAGACATGGAGGTGGTGTAGGTGGTGCTGGATGGTAGTAGACATGGAGGTGGTGTAGGTGGTGCTGATGGTAGTAGACATGGAGGTGGTGTAGGTGGTGCTGATGGTAGTAGACATGGAGGTGGTGTAGGTGGTGCTGATGGTAGTAGACATGGAGGTGGTGTAGGTGGTGCTGATGGTAGTAGACATGGAGGTGGTGTAGGTGGTGTGCTGATGGTAGTAGACATGGAGGTGGTGTAGGTGGTGCTGATGGTAGTAGACATGGAGGTGGTGTAGGTGGTGCTGATGGTAGTAGACATGGAGGTGGTGTTAGGTGGTGCTGATGGTAGTAGACATGGAGGTGGTGTAGGTGGTGCTGATGGTAGTAGACATGGAGGTGGTGTTAGGTGGTGCTGATGGTAGTAGACATGGAGGTGGTGTAGGTGGTGCTGATGGTAGTAGACATGGAGGTGGTGTAGGTGGTGCTGATGGTAGTAGACATGGAGGTGGTGTAGGTGGTGCTGATGGTAGTAGACATGGAGGTGGTGTTGGTGGTGTTGATGGTAGTAGACATGGAGGTGGTGTAGGTGGTGCTGATGGTAGTAGACATGGAGGTGGTGTAGGTGGTGCTGATGGTAGTAGACATGGAGGTGGTGTTGGTGGTGTTGATGGTAGTAGACATGGAGGTGGTGTAGGTGGTGCTGATGGTAGTAGACATGGAGGTGGTGTAGGTGGTGCTGATGGTAGTAGACATGGAGGTGGTGTAGGTGGTGCTGATGGTAGTAGACATGGAGGCGGTGTAGGTGGTGCTGATGGTAGTAGACATGGAGGCGGTGTAGGTGGTGCTGATGGTAGTAGACATGGGAGGTGGTGTAGGTGGTGCTGATGGTAGTAGACATGGAGGTGGTGTAGGTGGTGCTGATGGTAGTAGACATGGAGGTGGTGTTGGTGGTGTTGATGGTAGTAGACATGGAGGTGGTGTAGGTGGTGCTGATGGTAGTAGACATGGAGGTGGTGTAGGTGGTGCTGATGGTAGTAGACATGGAGGTGGTGTAGGTGGTGCTGATGGTAGTAGACATGGAGGTGGTGTTGGGTGGTGTTGATGGTAGTAGACATGGTGGTTGTAGACATGGTGGTTGTATATGATATCTCGGCGCTCCCCGTGACTCCGCGTGCGGACTTGTGCTGCCCCCTGGTGGTGTTTTCTAAAACTAGTCTCAACCTTTACCATCATTTACACCATAAACACAAACAGAAGTGCATTTTACTGCATCTGTACATGCAAAAACAACAACAACAACAAAGCTGTATCATATCTGATCTATTTATTCTCCATCACGCCGTGTTTTTCCCTCCCGATGTCGTTTCTCTCTATTTTACTTATCATTATATCTGCAATCCACTTGTTTACTGTGTTTACTGTGTTTACTGCATTTACTGTGCTTACTGCATTTACTGCGTTTATTGTGTTTACTGTGTTTACTGCCTTGACTGTGTTTACTGTGTTTACTGTGTTTACTGTGTTTACTGTGTTTACTGTGTTTACTGTGTTTACTGCCTTGACTGTGTTTACTGCCTTTACTGCGTTTACTGTTTTTACTACCTTTACTGTGTTTACTGCCTTTACTGCGTTTACTGTGTTTACTGCCTTTATTGTGTTTACTGTGTTTACTGCCTTTACTGTGTTTACTGCCTTTACTGTTTACTGTTTACTGCGTTTACTGTGTTTACTGTGTTTACTGCCTTTATTGTGTTTACTGCCTTTACTGTGTTTACTGCCTTTACTGTGTTTACTGCCTTTACTGCTTTACTGTGTTTACTGCCTTTACTGCCTTTTACTGTTTACTGTTTACTGTTTACTGTTTACGTTTACTGTGTTTACTGCTTTTACTGCCTTTACTGTGTTTACTGCCTTTACTGTGTTTACTGCTTTTACTGCCTTTACTGTGTTTACTGCCTTTACTGCGTTTACTGTATTTACTGCCTTTACTGTTTACTGTTTACTGCTTTTACTGCCTTTACTGCGTTTACTGTGTTTACTGCCTTTACTGCGTTTACTGTATTTACTGCCTTTACTGCCTTTACTGTGTTTACTGTGTTTACTGTGTTTACTGCCTTGACTGTGTTTACTGCCTTGACTGTGTTTACTTTGTTTACTGTGTTTACTGTGTTTACTGCCTTGACTGTGTTTACTGCCTTTACTGCGTTTACTGTGTTTACTGTGTTTACTGCCTTTACTGCGTTTACTGTGTTTACTGCCTTGACTGTGTTTACTTTGTTTACTGTGTTTACTGCCTTGACTGTGTTTACTGTGTTTACTGTGTTTACTGTGGATGATGAAACACTCGGTGACACACAGCGTATTAAACATGTAGAATTCGGCAGTGACGGATTTCCACTCGTCTTTTTATAAATGTCATTTTACAAAAGCCACATTTTTTTTTCCTGTCAATGGGTCGTTCTATCCGAGACCTTAACCCAGCCCAAGGGATTGGCGCGAGTAGAGCGCGGAGCTCGCCCCCCGTAGCGCGCTTTAGCCGAGAGCCACCCCAGGGCGCTACGAGCGCGAGCTGCGGCCGCGAGCGGAAGACCCTCGAGGCGCGAGAGCGAGCGCGCGCGCGCGCGCGCGACGGAGCCCGCGACACACACTGGGCGCGAGCGCCGAGCTTCGCTCGCGCGCGTCGCGCGCGAGCCCGGCGACGCCCAACCGGGCGGGCGCGCTGGAGCGCGAGCCGAGCGCGCGCGCGCATCGAGTCCGACCGGAAGCCCCGGGCGCGATTAGCGGCGCGCTCGCGCGAGAGCCCTCGAGAGCCGGGGCGGTTCGCGCGACGCGCGCGCGGCAGCGCAGCGAGCGGTCGAGAGGCCGCGGGCTAGACAACTCTCGGGGGGCGATCGCGAGGGCGTTATCGAGGATGAGCGGACTCCGCGCGCGATCGAGCGGTTCTAGCCCAAAGGGAGAGAGCTCGATGAGGCGCTAGAGCGATTGCGTAAGCCTGGCGGGAGTCTTCGCTCCCGCACGATCCCGGGTTCGTCGAGCCCGATTGCTACCGCGGCGTTCTATCTCTATCTCTATCTCGGCACTCTCTCTCGAGTATGCCCGGCGAGACCACCCCTCGGATGCTCGATTTTACGTGGGAGCTCTAGCTCTACGCGCGCTAGCCCTTAGACCCGGGCGGAGCGCGAGAGCTCGAGAGGCTCCGGAGCCCTGGGGTCTCTCCTCTGACCATCTCAGACACCGAGCTCTCGCGGATCGAGTCTGACCTCTCGAAGCTCAGCCGGCGCGAGCGATCAGAGACTCTCCGACTCTCGGATCTCTCTCAGCCCGAGTCGCAGCAAGCTCACAGCCCCTTTAGGGCGCGGAGCGAGCGGTGCGCGCAGAGAGCTCGCGCGACGCCCCCCGGAGACTCGATCCGATCTCTAATCTCTCTCTCTCTCTCTATCCCGCTACCCCACCCCGGTCTCTATCGGATCTCTCTCTCTCTCTCTCTCTCGGATCCCGAGCGACTCCACCCCGGGCTCGATCTCTACTCGCGCGCTCTCTCTCTCCTCGACCCCTTCTCTAAGCCTCTAGGGGAGACTCCTCTCTCTCTCTCGAGCGGCTCTCTCTTTCTGGGAAGGAAGAGATCTAGTCCTCTACTCTCCATCCCCCTTGTCTCGGGATCAGATCTCTCTCTGAGCTCGCGATCTCTCTCCCCAGCGATCTCAACTCTCTCTCCTCTCTCTATCCCTCTACCTCCACCCCTTTCTCTATCTATCTCTCTCTCTAGGCTAGGCCTCTACCCCCTCTCTCGATCGCGATCTATTCTCGATCTCTCTCTATCCTCTGCCCGAACCCCTTTCCACCTATCTCTATCTCTCTATCGGGCTCTCTCTCTCTAGCCCTCGCTCTAGAGAGCTCTATCTCGAGGTCTCTCTCTCTCTCTCTCTATCTCTCGGCCCATCCATCCATCTCTCTCTCTCTCTCTATCCCTCTATCGCGCTAGCGGGCTCTCTTCTCTATCGATCTCTCCTCTCTCTCTCTAGATCTCTCGATCCCCCTTTCTTTTACCTCTTCTATCTATCCGATCTCTCTATCGCGAGCTATCTATCTCTCTCTCCGATCGTCTCTCATAATCTCTCTCGAGTTTATCCCAATCTCTATTCTCTCTCTCTCTATCTCTCTCTCTCTAGATCCCCTCTCATCTCTCTCTCTATGAACCGCTCTATCTTTCTCGCTCGAAGATCTCTCTAGCTCTCGTCTCGTTATCTATCCCTCTCTCTCATATCTATCGCTCTCGCGCTCTAGCTCTCTCTCTCTCTCTCGCTATCTCTCTATCTCTCTATATCCCCTAGATCTCTCCATATCTCTATCTTATCTCTCTCTCTCTTCGCTATCTATCGATCTCTCTTTTCCCATCCCTCTGCTCTCTATCTCTCTTCGCTCTATCTCTCTTCTCTATCTCTCTTGCTCTCTCTCTCTCCTCCATATCTTCTCTATTATACCTCAATATCTATCTCTCTCTCTCTATCTCTCTCTCTCTCTCTATCTCTGTCTCTCTCTTCTCTCTCTCTCTCTCTCTCTCTATCCTCTCTCGTTATCCCCTCTCTTCTATCTCTCTCTCTCTCATCTCTCTATCCTCTCTACTCCTCCCTCTCTATCTCTCTTTCTATCTCTCTATCCCTCTCTCGCTATCCCCATGCTCTCTCTCTCTCTCTCTCTCTCCATATCTCTCTATCCCCCTCTATCCCCCTCTCCCCCCCCCCCCCTCTCTCTCTCTCTCTCGGGAGTACTTGACTCAGAGTGCAGCGTCGGGTGTAAAAATGTCACTGCGTTCTTTTTTCCGTCGATATTTACATCATGAAAAGATCAGCTCTGCTGTAAACATGCACTAAAAACACAGAATGTCGGCGAGCGCAGTCACACGGTCACATGACCTTTAATAAACATACCATCCTTCCCAAAAACAACAACAACAACAACAACAACAAGTATGATTCGCACCGGCGTTTTCTATTACACATGAGAATCGATATTCACTTTTCAAAGATTCCCGTTTTCAGTCACGCAGACGGACTCACACACACATACACTCACACACACACACACACACACACACACACTCACACATGTTTTTGTTTTGTTTTTTTTACACCCACACACACACACACACACACACACACACACACACACACACACACACACACACACACACACTATATTATCAGTCTAGCGCCTCTCATTGACACCTTGAGACTCCAGCTGATATAGGACATCCGTTACCTAAGAGTACACACACACACACACCACACCACACACACACACACACACACACATACATACACAACCCTGAGGCACATGGGAGTTGTGTTTGTGAGTAAATCATGCTCGAGGAGGCGTGTTAGTGATCTCAGAGCCACACACTCACACACACACACACACACACATACACACACTCTGACCGCCACACGCTGCATATCGTTTATAACCCCGTGTACCCCAGCCTCACACATCATATCGAGGTCCCGGCTCGCTGTGAACCCTGACGACCCACGAGCGCGTGTGTTTGCGTTATTACCTGTTATAGAGGAGGATGTCGGGCGTCCAGATCTGATTGGCCGGGAAGCGCAGGTTATTCACGCCCGGGTAATTCTCCGGGTTCCAGCTTAGATACGAATCTGTCCAGCCCTGCACACACACACACACACACACACACACACACACACAACACACACACACACACACACACACACACACACACACACACAGATGCCGAGGCAGGGAGTGGGTGGCCCGGGGCCGGGGTAAATAAACAAACAAACACCAGCATGAAACGGTGGACTCGCGATAAACAATAATATACGTGCGTTCATACACGCGCTGACGAGACGCGTCAGGGTCGCGACCCCCACCCCTTCTGGTGCTTAATGGGAATAATAATGGATTTCCTTATTTTGTGGTGAATCATTATTCTGCCTCATGTGGGACGCTTTTCCTACAACATACAGATCCTGTCTTCTCCTTTCATCCACACTCGTGTCCTCCCATGTGTTTCCCCCCCTGAGGGGTTTTTCTCCTCTCACACACACACACACACACACACACACATACACACTTATTTATAAGGTAATAATTATGTCCGTAAACACTGAGGTGTTTGTCATAACCATGTTCGTGTGCCATCTGGAGCTCGGCCCCATCTGTCATATTAAGCATTTCAGTGTGAACCGTTGATTTATTTATTTATTTGTTTGTTTTTTCTCACGCCTCACAGGAGAAACCGAGTCGAGTCGTTTAACCGTAAAACCGTTTCTGTCCCTCATAAATACACTAAAATACACTAAACGTATTGGGACGTTTACAGACACACGTACACAATTGGGTGAGGGTGGGGTTAGGATTAGGGTGGTGTTAGGATTAGGGTGAGGGTGATATTCGGGTGGGGTAGGATTTGGGTGAGGGCGGTGTGAAGGTTAAGTTAGGATTAGGGTGAGGGTGGTGCTAGGGTGGAGATAGGATTAGGGTGGGGTTAGGATTTGGGTGAGAGTCACGTTAGGGTGGAGTTAGGATTAGGGCGGGGTTAGGATTCGGGTGAGGGTTGTGTTAGGATGGAGATCGGATTAGGGTGGAGTTGGGATTACGGTGGATTTAGGATTAGGGTGAGGGTGGTGTTAGGATTAGGGTGGTGTTAGGATTAGGGTGGTGTTAGGATTTGGGTGAGGGTGGTGTTAGGATTAGGGTGGTGTTAGGATTTGGGTGAGGGTGGTGTTAGGATTAGGGTGGTGTTAGGATTTGGGTGAGGGTGGTGTTAGGATTAGGGTGGTGTTAGGATTAGGGTGGTGTTAGGATTTGGGTGAGGGTGGTGTTAGGATTCGGGTGGGTTAGGATTAGGGTGGTGTTAGGATTAGGGTGGTGTTAGGATTAGGGTGAGGGTGGTGTTAGGATTAGGGTGGTGTTAGGATTAGGGTGAGGGTGGTGTTAGGATTAGGGTGGGGTAAGGATTAGGGTGGGGTAAGGATTAGGGTGGTGTTGGGATTAGGGTGGTGTTGGGATTAGGGTGGTGTTGGGATTAGGGTGAGGGTGGTGTTGGGATTAGGGTGGAGTTACTATGCTGTCCACAAACTTTTGGCTGTGAATGTAGAATTG
>JACRUU010000028.1:3805823-3840823 GCA_030449085.1 Kryptopterus vitreolus | reverse complement strand
AGTGAGATCAGCATTCTGAGATCAGTGAGATCAGCGAGGAGCTCTGAGATCAGCATTCTGAGATCAGTGAGATCAGCGAGAGATCAGTGAGATCAGCATTCTGAGATCAGTGAGATCAGCATTCTGAGATCAGTGAGATCAGCACTCTGAGATCAGCATTCTGAGATCAGTGAGATCAGCATTCTGAGATCAGTGAGATCAGCATTCTGAGATCAGTGAGATCAGCGTTCTGAGATCAGTGAGATCAGCGTTCTGAGATCAGTGAGATCAGCGTTCTGAGATCAGTGAGATCAGCGTTCTGAGATCAGTGAGATCAGCGCTCTGAGATCAGTGAGATCAGCGCTCTGAGATCAGCATTCTGAGATCAGTGAGATCAGCGTTCTGAGATCAGTGAGATCAGCGCATTCTGAGATCAGTGAGATCAGCGTTCTGAGATCAGTGAGATCAGCGTTCTGAGATCAGTGAGATCAGCGCATTCTGAGATCAGTGAGATCAGCATTCTGAGATCAGCGCATTCTGAGATCAGTGAGATCAACATTCTGAGATCAGCGCTCTGAGATCAGCATTCTGAGATCAGTGAGATCAGCGAGAGATCAGTGAGATCAGCATTCTGAGATCAGTGAGATCAGCGCTCTGAGA
Source organism: Kryptopterus vitreolus (assembly GCA_030449085.1). Classification (NCBI taxonomy): domain Eukaryota; kingdom Metazoa; phylum Chordata; class Actinopteri; order Siluriformes; family Siluridae; genus Kryptopterus; species Kryptopterus vitreolus. Next base: position 3,840,184 of record JACRUU010000028.1, on the reverse strand, counting down.
TCAGCATTCTGAGATCAGTGAGATCAACATTCTGAGATCAGTGAGATCAGCATTCTGAGATCAGTGAGATCAGATCAACATTCTGAGATCAGTGAGATCAGCATTCTGAGATCAGTGAGATCAGCGCATTCTGAGATCAGTGAGATCAGCGCTGAGATCTGATCAGCGATCAGATCAGTGAGATCAGCGCTCTGAGATCAGCATTCTGAGATCAGTGAGATCAGCGTTCTGAGATCAGTGAGATCAGCGAGAGATCTCAGATTTAATCCCCACACACACGACCGAGACCATCAGAGCACAGCGCTGTGTGTGTGTGTGTGTGTGTGTGTGTGTGTGTGTGTGTGTGTGTGTGAATAAACCTAAACCCCCCCCCCCCCCCCCTTTTCCTGGCGTATAATGCTATTTCAGTCGGATAAACAGCTGTGTGTATTTACCCTCCTCAAGTCAACAAACCGAATGGATGAGGTGGAAAACGGCGTGAGAGACGTGCAGATGAAGCACCTACGTTGTTATTTTTTGTTTGTTTGTTTGTTTGTTGTTTTTTATATAGGCTTGAATATAGACTGGCTTGATGATTTAAAAAAAAAAAAAAAAAAAAAAACCAAGGTCACCGATTCCGAATTAATTTAATAAACGCCGGGAGAGGGGGCCGATCTCTCACATCACATCTCACACACACACACACACACACACACACACACACACCATCTTTACATCTGTTCTCTAATTTATGTCTGAGAGAAGTGAGGAGAGAAAGAAAAAGAAGGATAGAGAGAAAGAAGGACAGAGAGGAATAAACCACAGGGAAAGGGAGAGGCGTTGGAGACCCGTGTGGCGCTCGGGGTCGTGATCAGACACCATGCGCACATCCACAATACACTCTTAAAGCTCTGAGACGCCTGAGAGAGCAGTGGAAATCCTGTGTGTGGTGTGTGTGTGTGTGGTGTGTGTGTGTGTGTGTGTGTGTGTGTGTGTGTGTGTGTGTGTGTGTGTGTGTGTCCGATCTTGTTTACGGCGTCCCTCATTTGTTGTGGCGTAATGCAGCAGCTGACAAGCCGCCACACTCCGACTCGAGCGCCAGTCATGCATTCAGTATCGCAGCCTCGCAGCTCTCGCTGCCGGGCCGAGCGCCATCTGGGGCCCCGGGGGCCGGGCTCGGGCCCTCGCCGCCGTGACGGAATAAACACTATAACCCTGTCAAATGAGGTGATTAACAGATCCGTGACAGAAGGCCGAGCCAGGCAACGATCTAAACTTCTTCCTCGTAACAAATTCCCGGGAATGTTGTTGTTGTTGTTGTTGTTGTTGTTGTTGTTTTCCCTCCTCATCTCACGACCGGCTGGAACATTAAACTCCACTTTGTACAACTTTCCTTCTTATTAAAACTTAGCGAAATAATCACTTTCCCGTCGCTTCCGCGCCTGTAACGTTGCCGCATGTTTCCGTGTGGATCGCAGATGGTGTGTGTGTGTTTTTTTTTACACTTCATCAATAGAGATGTTGTGTTGTTGTTGTTGTTGTTGTTTTTGCCTCATTTGTTGGAAGAATTCCGAAACAAAACTTTTATTACAGAATTATCAGGAATTTTTCCTTTTATATCTCCAAATAAAACACAATCCACATTCGCTAGATTTGCAGATGACTGGAAGTGGCAGCGATTTTATACATCCGCAAAACAAATATTAGTTTTTGTGCGTATAATTTGTTTATATATATTTATATATATATATATATATTTTTTTTATATATATATATATATTATATTATATATTTATATATATATATATATTAGCCAAAAAGCTGGAGGAAACTGCGAGGTGGAGAATATATAAACGCTCGGGCGTCCGTCACGTCTTTTCAGAGCGTTTCAGTACGAAATTTATAGTTTATACACCCTAAAATACTTATATATGAGATAAGATAATTGTATATAAGATAAATATAAGATAATTGTATATAAGATAAATATAAGATAATTGTATATAAGATAAATATATGTCAGATAATTGTATATAAGATAAATATAAGATAATTGTATACAAGATAAATATAAGATAATTGTATATAAGATAAATATAAGATAAATATAAGATAATTGTATATAAGATAAATATAAGATAATTACATATAAGATAATTGTATATAAGATAAATATAAGATAATTGTATATAAGATAAATATAAGATAAATATAAGATAATTGTATACAAGATAAATATAAGATAATTGTATATAAGATAAATATATGTCAGATAATTGTATATAAGATAAATATAAGATAATTGTATACAAGATAAATATAAGATAATTGTATATAAGATAAATATAAGATAAATATAAGATAATTGTATATAAGATAAATATAAGATAAATATAATATAAGATAATTGTATACAAGATAAATATAAGATAATTGTATACAAGATAAATATAAGATAATTGTATATAAGATAAATATAAGATAATTGTATATAAGATAAATATAAGATAATTGTATATAAGATAAATATATGTCAGATAATTGTATATAAGATAAATATAAGATAATTGTATACAAGATAAATATAAGATAATTGTATACAAGATAAATATAAGATAATTGTATATAAGATAAATATAAGATAATTGTATACAAGATAAATATAAGATAATTGTATACAAGATAAATATAAGATAATTGTATATAAGATAAATATAAATATAAGATAAATATAAGATAATTGTATATAAGATAAATATAAGATAATTGTATATAAGATAAAATAAGATAAATATAAGATAATTGTATACAAGATAAATATAAGATAATTGTATATAAGATAAATATAAGATAATTGTATACAAGATAAATATAAGATAATTGTATATAAGATAAATATATGTCAGATAATTGTATATAAGATAAATATAAGATAATTGTATACAAGATAAATATAAGATAATTGTATACAAGATAAATATAAGATAATTGTATATACAAGATAAATATAAGATAATTGTATACAAGATAAATATATGTCAGATAATTGTATATAAGATAAATATAAGATAATTGTATACAAGATAAATATAAGATAATTGTATACAAGATAAATATAAGATAATTGTATACAAGATAAATATAAGATAATTGTATATAAGATAATTGTATATAAGATAAATATAAGATAAATATAAGATAATTGTATACAAGATAAATATAAGATAATTGTATATAAGATAAATATATGTCAGATAATTGTATATAAGATAAATATAAGATAAATATAAGATAATTGTATACCAGATAAATATAAGATAATTGTATATAAGATAAATATAAGATAATTGCATACAAGTTAAATATATAACATAACTGTAAATAAGATAATTGTATATAAGACAATTATATATAAGATCATTGTATATAAGATAAATGTATAAACGTTAATTGTATATAAGTTAAATTTATAAGATAATTATATTTAAGATTTATTGTATGTAAGATAATTATATATAAGATAATTGTAAGTAAGATAAATTTATAAGATAATTCTATATAAGACTATTGTATATAAGATAATTGTAAATAAGATACATTTATAAGATAATTCTATATAAGACTATTGTATATAAGATAATTGTAAATAAGATAAATTTATAAGATAATTCTATATAAGACTATTGTATATAAGATAATTGTAAATAAGATAAATTTATAAGATAATTCTATATAAGACTTGTATATAAGATAATTGTATACGAGATAATTGTATATAAAATAATGGTCAGTGGCTCTACATGGATTTGTTGTTATAAGTGACATAAACACACTCGCTGGCGGCGATGTAAACGGCGTGCGGGAGAAAACCAGGACAGACGACATTCTCACCACAGTGGATGTAATAATGTCTAGAAACGTCACAGACACAAGGACGGAACTGTTCCTTTAGCTTGGAGAAATCTGATTGGACGAGGAAGCTCGTACATATTAATGGAAGTCCCTCGCCAGCGCGAGTGCCATTAAACGAGACAGTTTTATGGGCCTATTTTGTTCTCTGGAACCAATTTTCATGCAGAAACAACTGACAGAGATTTGGGATTGATGTTGATTGGGAATATCCTTCACTGTCGGCCAGAAGGAACGAGAAAACCTGGGAAAACTGCGTTTTGCTTTTACACCGGTGAAGACGAAGCGAGTCGGAGCGCCGTTTGCGTCATGCCTTCGTCCCGTCTCTCCCTATAATAAACATTTCCAGAAAAGGGAACGCTTCACACGCGCTATGGAACCCCGTTATCTTTGGTCCGCCAACTTCGACCGGTTCAGAAATGTTGTGAGTGGAAAACGGATTCCTGACCTGGTGAGAAGCAGAAGGAGATCAGAGACCCTGTGCATAACCTCGGATTATGTCGTTTGATGATGTGATCGTTTAATGATAGGTGGAGGAGAAACGCTGGCCTTCAGCGACATATTTTATAATGTGGTGCTTTGTGACCAGAAAATTAGGTCTGGGTTAATAACGGCCTTGAGGATGCTACTTAACCCCACAGGTTTACTACGACAGTTTATAAACCTGAACAGTGCAGATGGAAGGACAATCTCCTGATTGCTTTAGAGATCCTGCCGAGATTTAGAGATCTCGCTGAGATTTAGAGATCCTGCAGAGATTTAGAGATCTTGCAGCAATTTAGTGATCCTGCCGAGATTTTGAGATCCTGCCCAGATTTTGAGATCCTGCTCAGATTTCAAGATCTTGCCGAGATTTAGAGATCCTGCCGAGATTTAGAGATCCTGCAGAGATTTAGAGATCCTGCCCAGATTTAGAGATCCTGCAGAGATTTAGAGATCCTGCCCAGATTTGCCCAGATTTCGAGATCCTGCCGAGATTTCGAGATCCTGCCGAGATTTCGAGATCCTGCTGAGATTTGGAGATCCTGCCCAGATTTTGAGATCCTGCTGAGATTTAGAGATCCTGATGCGATTTAGAGATCTTGCTGCGATTTAGAGATCCTGCCCAGATTTAGAGATCCTGCGATTTAGAGATCCTGCCCAGATTTAGAGATCCTGCAGAGATTTAGAGATCCTGCCCAGATTTAGAGATCCTGCCCAGATTTAGTGATCCTGCCCAGATTTTGAGATCCTGCCCAGATTTTGAGATCCTGCCCAGATTTTGAGATCCTGCCGAGATTTCGAGATCCTGCCGAGATTTTGAGATCCTGCCGAGATTTAGAGATCCTGATGCGATTTAGAGATCTTGCTGCGATTTCGAGATCCTGCCGAGATTTTGAGATCCTGCCGAGATTTAGAGATCCTGATGCGATTTAGAGATCTTGCTGCGATTTAGAGATCCTGCCCAGATTTAGAGATCCTGCCCAGATTTAGAGATCCTGCAGAGATTTAGAGATCCTGCCCAGATTTCGAGATCTTGCCAAGATTTCGAGATCTTGCCAAGATTTCGAGATGCTGCAGAGATTTTGAGATCCTGCCGAGATTTTGAGATCCTGCCGAGATTTAGAGATCTTGCTGCAATTTAGTGATCCTGCCCAGATTTAGAGATCCTGCCGAGATTTAGAGATCCTGATGCGATTTAGAGATCTTGCTGCAATTTAGTGATCCTGCCCAGATGTAGAGATCCTGCCCAGATTCCTGCGGTGTTTTCTGGTGAGGAATGGACATCAGTGGCTTATTGGTGGCTGGAGGTGTCCTGCTGCCCCTAAGGCAAGCACTTAACCCCTTTAGATTATTGTACATTTATGGAAAGGTGATCAGAAACAGCGCTGCTGGTAAATCGGGTGGAATCCGTGGCTTGAGTGGAGCTACTTAACCTTTAAATTGCATTGCTGATTACTGAGCAGGACTGGGCAAGATTGGGAGAAATGGGCTCTTGTTTAGCTGAAGAGGCAACAAAGTTTCATGGGGCTCGATTTTCTTATTGCCTTTGCATTGGCCAAGTCTGATCACGATCGGGAGCCTTCGCTTCTGAGCCAGCATCTGAGCATAGCCCCATGTGTGTGTGATATATATATATATATATATATATATATATATATATATATATTACAATGTGATCTGATATGATGCAATCAATAAAATGCGATGCTCTAGTAGCACAATATACCAGTAGTAGAGTAGTGTTGCACAATATACCAGTACTAGAACGGTATCGCAATACCTTGCTTTTAAAAACAATATTATTCGTATCTGTTACAGCGCGGCGATACGTCATATAAAGTGATTTTTTTTTTTAGACAGAATTCCATTTTGGATACAGTGGAAAAATGTGTCTGCTATTTGTACCTGTTTTTATCCGGATGTAGTTTGTAGTGTTGGACTACAGGGGGCAGTGTGGAGATTGGAATTTCACTCTCAGTCACGAGCGATATCCCGCACGGCATTCCGAAATATATATATATATAAATATAAACTGGTACTCACCACATCAATAATCTGGAGCAGTGTGAGTCCGAGTTCCAACGACGAGAGGGGCGGAGTCATTGGCCACCGGCCGCTCCAACCGGTTATAGTTTTCTAATAACTCATTATAAAGCCTCCTCTGGTGCTCACCCTGTAACGACCCTACACACACACACACACACACACACACACAGAAACAATTCATCTTAGATACATACAATAGATAGATAGATAGATAGATAGATAGATAGATAGATAGATAGATAGATATAGATAGATAGAATATGTAAGTGACACGGAAGGTGACGGGTGCATTAATGATCTCACGCTTGTCCTGGAGGTTCTCGCGCCGGAGAAAGTGATGGACAGCAGCGTAATTGATATTAATTCGCTCAGGGGCGCGGACACTCGCTTCCAATCCAGACGCATGAACGAGTGATCAAAGAGAGGGAGAACGGTGGATAGATTAAGAAAGATCCGGTGTGAAATCTTCAGGGCTGAGATATATTATATATATATATATATATATATATATATATATATATATATATATATATATATATATATATATATATATATATATTTATAACCTTGGTGTGAGTGTAAAACGCACGTCTTTCAAAGCGTTGTAATAGTTACACTTTATAAAACCTGCACTAGGCTGAAGTTCACAAGCTGTATAGTTGAGTAAAAGTAGAGACACATTACAATAAAATATGACCCCAATAAAAGTGTCCCTTTAAACTATCACTTGAGGAAATTTACATAATATTGATATTCTTTTAATATGAATTTCTTGTTAATTTCAATGTTATTTGTTTAGTGTTGGTTTGAAGTGTAAAATATGGGACGTGGCTCCTTTAAGAATTGTGTTCCGGTTGCTTTTCCATATAAACTGGTGATACGGTGTTTAGGTTATACGGAAGCGCTTTATTGCGTTCAGTAAAAAAATGCGCTTTATTGCAGTAATACGGATTTGGGAATGCGATGCGCTTGGGTAAGGTTCCATACGGTAATATACGCTAATATAGTGAGGAGATCGTACCTGTTGTGAATGCGCAGCGTAATCGGGGGTCTTTTTTGTTGTTTGTTAAAGTCAGTTTGCATTAAAGAATCAATAATAACTTTGACGGCCCCTTTTTTTGTTGTATTTTTATATACATCAACAACGTCTTTGGGACTTTTTATTATCACTGGTGTAGATTTTTATATTTAATATTTATTGCGTATAAAATAAGACTGCGTTAATTGTCGTATATTTTATCCACATGGACAGTTTAGTTAAAGCTCTTATCCGGGTGACGAGCAGGCGACGGGACAGCGATTGCATTACGTGACTTCGGCGTACTGATTAAAGTTAAACGAGGACTTTGTTCTCACGTTTCTCGAGCGAGGAGAAAGGAACATCCCGCGAGGACGAAAGCGCTCAGTGCAGGGATCGGACGAGTCTATAAACGGCAGGGAGCGCTCGGCGTTCCTCACGGGTTGTGTTGTAGAAACGACTCGTGGCGTTTTCTTCCAGAACAGGATTCCTCAGTCTCACTTCCACTTTATAGATACTTTGGACCACAGAACATTTCTATACATCCCACCCTCCGTCCACACATCCTCCTCCCCCAACATCTGTGTCCACTTTGGGGCCCACCGTACACATGTTCCCCAACATCTGTGTCCACTTTGGGGCCCACCGTTCACATATTCCCCCAACATCTGTGTCCACTTTGGGGCCCACCGTTCACATATTCCCCCAACATCTGTGTCCACTTTGGGGCCACTGTTCACATACAATAGCAGCACCAAAATGGCTAGGTATAGAAAACACACACACACACACACACACACACACACACAAGCGATAATATTTCATACATGGCACATTCCTTCGCACATCAAAAGAATGTTTTAATGGAGGTCACCAGACACACACACACACACAACACAGACACACACACACACACACACACACACACACACACACACACACACACATATACATACATATGAGTAACGGTATCCTTCCACAGTTGTCATGTACCATCCTCTCTGACGGACACACAGCCTGAAAGCGTTACATATCCGACATCTCGATGCGTTTACATTAAAAAAAATCACCTTATTTATCTTTATTTATATACGCAACAAGGCAGAATCTCCACACACACACACACACACACACACACACACACACACACACACCAAACTAAACTTTAGGGAAGAACTTTGGGGAAGAAACTCATACAGCTGGGAATGTCGGGTGTCCCTACTTTGTCCAAAGCAAAATAAAACACACACACACACACACACACACACACACACACACACACACACACACACACATATATATATATATATATATATATAAATCCGTTTAAATCCTTATTACGCAATAAAGCGCATTTTTACTGAACGCAATAAAGCGCTTCCTGTATAACCTAAACACCGTATCACCAGTTTATATGGAAAAAGCAACCGGAACACAATTCTTAAAGGAGCCACGTCCCATATTTTACACTTCAAACCAACACTAAACAAAATAACATTGTCATTAACAAGAAATTCATATTAAAAGTTTCCAGAGTGAAATAAATATTAAATAACCAACAATGTTATTAAAGGGGAGAGATTTTGAGGGAAATATGTATATAATTATAATATCTGTTACAGCATTACAAATATGAAAAGTGTTCATTTACGCTACACTGAAAACCTGCGAATAATCGCGATGAAATATTTGACTCGATCAAACCGCCTTGCTTGATATATACACAATTTTTGTATATATATATATATATATATATATATATATATATATATATATATATATATAATTATTATGATTTCTTTGTAATGGTGCGTGAGTGAGATCCTGTACGAGTAAAAATGCCGGCGTCGATTAAAAACGACTAATGAGCGACTAAATATCTTGCGAGATGAAAGTCGTCTGTTAATGTGTGTGTTGAATAAAACATTCAGTAAATGCTTTCATTTCTCCTGGGAGGCTGTAATGAGGTGATTAAAGGAACGTGTTGGGAAAGGGAACGTTATCAGACGATGATGATGATGATGATGATGATGATGATGTTTGGGAATTAAAATCACTTGTTCTTCCAGAAGATCTCGGTCGTGACACGCTCGTCAGTAAGCGAGTGGAAATAGGACGCGTCCGTCACGTGTCCCGCACCGAAGAGGCTTTTTATTCCCCTGTACTGGGATACTGCGCCACTTCTTCCTCCTCCTTCTTTAACTTTTGTCTTCCCCTGAAAAGCGCGGCGTCTCTTTCTCCGGCGTTCCTGCGGCAGTCGCGGGTTTCGGGCTCGGGTTTCCAAACGCCGCGCCATTGTCCGTATTTCAGCGCGTATTCACGCCGCTCCCGTCCTCGCCAGCTCCCGTCTCGTTTCTCTCGGAGGCACAAAGCGCTCAGTGTCGCCGCGTCCTCGGGAAAAGAATCGCCTTTAAAAGAATCGGAGCGTTTTCTCCACACCTGCGTCTGCTTTTGTGCTTCCTTTTTAAAAACATCCACGTCCACATTCAGCCTTCATTTGCTTCATAATAAACTCGCTCCGAGACTATCAACAGCAGGTGAGATGCAGGTGAGATTGAAGGTGAGATGTGGGTGAGATTGAAGGTGAGATGCAGGTGAGATGAAGGTGAGATTGCAGGTGAGATGTGGGTGAGATGCAGGTGAGATGTGGGTGAGATTGCAGGTGAGATGCAGGTGAGATCGCAGGTGAGATGCAGGTGAGATGCAGGTGAGATGTAGGTGAGATGCAGGTGAGATGCAGGTGAGATGCAGGTGAGATGGGTGAGATGCAGGTGAGATTGCGGTGAGATTGAAGGTGAGATTGCAGGTGAGATTGAAGGTGAGATGTGGGTGAGATGCAGGTGAGATGTGGGTGAGATGCAGGTGAGATGTGGGTGAGATGCAGGTGAGATGCAGGTGAGATGCAGGTGAGATGTAGGCGAGATGTGGGTGAGATGCAGGTGAGATGTAGGCGAGATGTGGGTGAGATGCAGGTGAGATGTAGGCGAGATGTGGGTGAGATGCAGGTGAGATGTAGGCGAGATGTGGGTGAGATGCAGGTGAGATGTAGGCAGGTGAGATGTGGGTGAGATGCAGGTGAGATGCAGGTGAGATGCAGGTGAGATGTAGGCGAGATGTGGGTGAGATGCAGGTGAGATGCATGTGGGTGAGATGTGAGAGGGTGAGATGCGGTGAGATTGAAGGTGAGATGTAGGCAGGTGAGATGTGGGTGAGATGCAGGTGAGATGTAGGCAGGTGAGAGATGAGATGCAGGTGAGATGCAGGTGAGATGAGGTGAGATGCAGGTGAGATGCAGGTGAGATGCAGGTGAGATGCAGGTGAGATGCAGGTGAGATGCAGGTGAGATGCAGGTGAGATGCAGGTGAGATGCAGGTGAGATGCAGGTGAGATGCAGGTGAGATGCAGGTGAGATGCAGGTGATGTGCAGGTGAGATGCAGGTGAGATGGGTGAGATGTGGGTGAGATGAGTGGGTGAGATGCAGGTGAGATGCAGGTGAGATGCAGGTGAGATGCAGGTGAGATGTGGGTGAGATGTGGGTGAGATGCAGGTGAGATTGCAGGTGAGATGCAGGTGAGTGAGATGCAGGTGAGAGGTGAGATGCAGGTGAGATTGAGGTGAGATGCAGGTGAGATTGCAGGTGAGATGCAGGTGAGATGTAGGCGAGATGCAGGTGAGATGCAGGTGAGATGCAGGTGAGATGTGTGTGAGAGGCATGTGGTGTAGAGATGAGGTGAGATGCAGAGATGTGGGTGAGATGCAGGTGAGATAGGCGAGATGCAGGTGAGATGCAGGTGAGATGCAGGTGAGATGCAGGTGAAGGTGGTTCCGGGGGTTCAGCTAATGTTCACATTACTCCCAGCGGTGCACAATCGCTGTTCTGTCGCCAACCAATCACAGAGCGGGCTTTGTGCATCGGGGCATCGGGTTCTACACGCCAGAGTGGGTTCTACACACCGGAGTGGGTTCTACACGCCGGAGTGGGTTCTACACGCCGGAGTGGGTTCTACACGCCAGAGCAGGTTCTATACGTCAGAGCCGATACTACACGCTGGAGCGGGTTCTACACACCGGAGAGGGGTTCTGAACTCGTGACCTTCAGAGCTGAACTTTACTGATAAAATACAGCCTTCCCTTTTAATCCTAAAAGGTATAGGGAGGTGGAAGCTCAGTGGTTAAAGAATGGACCTCCGGACCAGAAGATCTCAGGTTCAAATCCCACCACCAAGTTATCACTGGTGGGTTCAAATCCCACCACCACCACCCGGCTAACACTAGTGGGTTCAAATCCCACCACCACCAAAATAACAACAGTGGGTTCAAATCCCACCACCACTACCAAGCTATCACTAGTGGGTTCAAATCCCACCACCACTACCAAGCTATCACTAGTGGGTTCAAATCCCACCAGCAACACCAAAATAACAAGAGTGGGTTCAAATCCCACCACCAAGTTACCACTAGTGGGTTCAAATCCCACCACCACCACCAAGCTATCACTAGTGGGTTCAAATCCCACCACCAAGCTACCATTAGTGGGTTCAAATCCCACCACCAAGTTACCACTAGTGGGTTAAAATCCCACGACCAAGCTACCACTAGTAGGTTCAAATCCCACCACCAACACCAAGCTATCACTAGTGGGTTCAAATCCCACCACCAAGTTACCACTAGTGGGTTCAAATCCCACCACCAAGCTAACATTAGTGGGTTCAAATCCCACCACCACGTTACCACTAGTGGGTTCAAATCCCACCACCAAGTTACCACTAGTAGGTTTAAATCCCACCACCAACACCAAGCTATCACTAGTGGGTTCAAATCCCACCACCAAGCTACCATTAGTGGGCCCTTGAGCAAGGCCCTTAACCCTAGTTGCTCAGTTGTAAGTCGCTCTGTATAACGGCGTCTGCCAAAAAGCCATAAATGTCCGGGGGGTGCATTGTGTTATGGATCAGAAGGTGACAAGTTCGAATCCCAGCATCACCAATCTGCCACATCCGGTCCCCTGAGCAAAACCCCGAGAGAGAAAAACCTGCTGGATGCTAATGTCTGTAAATCGATACGCTTTTAAATGAATGTTTAAAAGTGCGCCTGCTGGATTCATTTCTCTCTCCCGCTGCGAGGGTTTGTCCTTTATTTCTTCTGCATAAGCCGTTCTATTAAGTGTTGAGAGATGGATTGCGGGATAAGAGGTGGAGGGAGAGAAAGAACAGAAGTCGATGTCGGCGCGAGGGACTTTAAAAGGTATCGGACGCGACCGCGAGAAGAAAGAAAAGGACGTGTCGGGGAAAGAAATGAGCTCATGTGCAGGAACGGACGCGGGTGAAAAGAGAAACGCTCCAGACGCGCTCCTGCCCTCCTTTTATGGATATTATTATTATTATTCTTTCTTTCTTTTTTTTTTTAAGCCTCGAGGCGGTAAATCGAGTCGAGTCTTGGCAGGAAACTTCCCTCGGCGGTCGCGGACGGAGCGCAAATCATTTTATATGGAGGTCTGATTTGGAGGCGAGATATTTCTTTTATGTGGACGTTAAATCAGCCGGCTTTGAGGCACAATAGGTACGGCGCATTATGAGAGGGAGAGAAATCCCGCCGCGATAAATGGGTCAGCGCTCTTTGTGTGCGACGGTGTTGCGGTGCGGCTTATCGCCGGCTCAATGCCCGGCCCGTGACGCGGCTTAAAGGCGGCCGAGAGAATTGGCGAAGGTTCGCTCGCTCGCTCTGATCGAGATCATTTGAAAGGCGCTGACGGAGGGTTAAAAGACCTTTTTAAAACCACGGACGGCTTTTCGGCGCGGCGGCGTTCCGCGGGAACGGAGGGATGCCCTACTTCCTGTACACACACATCTGCGTGCAAAATAACGAAAATTCCAGCGCTGTAGCGTTCGATTATACCGTCAATTAATCCGATCTTTTTCTTTATTAACCAGTTTTACTAAATAAGAGCGCGACAATATACGACACTAGTGATTCATAAACGAGTCGCGACTCTTTAACATGACTCCACAGAGCGATTCGTTCATTTTCTGCCGTCTGCGATAATATTAACCGAAATGGGTAATTACCTCTCGACTCCCGAGTCTCGACTCCGAGTCGTTTGTTCTTTTGTCGCGTGAATCACTGACGAACGAATGAACGATTCGGACCAGAATATATGACAAGGCGAGATGTTTATCATAATAAGTGTAATGTGTGTACGTAAACGCGTGTGTACGATTTTGTTTCGATTTCCGATCAATGAACTAAAAAGATTCGTTCGTTTTGATGAAGGAGATTCAAAGAACCGAGTCACTAAAATAACTCAAACCTGCCAAATGCGTTTTATTCGAAACAAATCTTAATAAAACAAAGACAAACAAATAACTATTTGAAAAAATATCTAATATTTAATGATCGCAGAAAGACGTTTGTTTTTTATTTTGTTTTTTCCCCTGCCGATGTTCCTAACTACTCAGAGCCAGTCATGTGATCACGTGAATCAGGAGGAGTTAATCGGATCCGAAAAAAATGATCCGATTCGTAATTGTGGGGGGGGGGGATCTGGTGGGGGGGGGGGGGGGGGGGGGGGGGGTTTTTCTTTTCTCCTGTAGCAACGTTGCTAAATAAAAATGCGTTGCTCCGTATTTATTTACAGGAATTTAAAGTAAACGCAAATGAATGCGATCGAGTCGTTTCTGTAATCCAATCACTCGAGGAACCGAATTAACAAGAAAACAAGCTTTAATTTCACATAAATCACAAAAGGGGGAAAAAATGTGCAAAGCGTCAGAACTGCGGCGTGTCTCTGTACTGACCGTCAGCCTCGGGTCAGGATGAGTCACGCGCAGAAAGAGGGGGGAAGAAAAAGACGCTTTTTGGGTCCGACTCGGATCTGAGGCACGGAGATAATAGGAGTCTTTACTCCGCTTGTCCAAGGAGCTTTTGAAAATGGGAAATAAATAGTGACTCGTTTTGTTCCGCAGTTTATAGCGCACAATAAAAAAAACAAACACACGGGAGGATTGTGGATGTGCGAGTCGCTCGCGGCTCCGTGTGGAGAATGGGGTCTATTTTCAGAGCTTGTCATGGACTGGAACGTGTAAAACGGCGCTATTGTTTTCGCCGATTCGGAAAAGTGTGGGACCGAAACGGGGGCCTCTGCTCGAGCGAGATAACCGGGGACACTTTGATTCCGCTCTTAATGCTTAATGTGGACAAACTTACAAGTGTGTTCATGAGATTGGAATATATATATATATATATATATATATATATATATATATATATTATATTTATATATATATATCATTCATTCATTCATCTTCTAGCGCTTTTTATCCGATCTTCCCTCGGGTCACGGGGAGTCTGTGTCTATCTCAGGCGTCTATGGGCATTAAGGCAGGATACACCCTGGATGGAATGCCAACCCATCGCAGGTCACACACACACACACACACACACACACACACACACACACACACACACACACACATTCACACACAGCCACCCAAACACACACACACACACACATTCATTCACACACTAGGGACAATTTTCCAAGGTGCCAATCAACCTACCGTGCATGTTTTTGGACCGGGGGAAAACCGGAGAACCCGGAGAAAAACCCCCTGAGGCACGGGGAGAACATGCAAACTCCACACACTGTGTTATAACACACCCCTTAATAAACATTAGTGCTGTTAAAGAAAAAGTCAATTTTATAATGCGTTAACTTTGACAGTGTATATATGTATAATATATATATATATATATATATATATATATATATATATATATATATATATATATACGATGACAATGCAAACCGGAGCAACATATATATATATATATATATAATATAGATAAAACAGATAGACATAACGGGAATACGTTTAACAAGAGATATATATATCTTCCTCATACCAGCGGTGTTAGGTTTCAGTAGGACTTCACCAGCAGATGATCAGACTTTGTAAATGTATATATTGTACCTACAGATGTCTCCAAATCTGCTTTGCATAAATCAGTGGCTGAACCCCCGGTGAGAAGCGACACTGACATCGGCAAAAACAAAACAAACTCCCTCCCGTCACAGGAACCGAGACTCAGCAGGGGAATTCTGGTCTCTTCCGGAACCAGGAAACATATATCATTCCAAGAGTGGAGTTTTTTTTTTTCCGTTCCTGACGATTTTCTACAATTAGTACCAGTGCAGTCGTGACAAAGTGAAAATTTGATCGGATTTGATCTGGATTTTTACGATTGAAATGAAATGTTATTTGTATGGTACTTTTAACACTGCACAAAATCTCGACGTGCATTTACGCAGTTAGTGACGCCAAATTGTACGGCATGCACGAGTGGATTCTCCGTTGTCCACGTTTCCGACACCCGTTTCCCAGCGAGAGGTTACGCCTCGGACACCTTCGTCCGTGTTCTGCCTGCGCCGGTGTGGCTCCATAACTAATGGGTTGGGTCATGTGATATGGCGGGGAAGCCAGGTCGTTTAGCGCCGCTGGCCTTTAGTAACGAGCTGGGAGAACGCTCACATCACTGGTGGGTGGAAATTCCCCGAGTCGGCACATTCCCCGTCTACCAAAACCCTCCCGGAATCAGAACTGACGTTCCGGGCCTTTGCGGTTTGCCTTCGGGGCGATCTATACGCTACCAAATAACAACGAACAAGTCCCATTTTAGATTACATATATATATATATATATATATATATATATATAATATATATATATATATATATATATATATATATAACACCCATATACATATGCAAAATAAACACGCTTTCACCAACACCAGGGTGCACCAACATACTAACTGTCTGGGCGTCGGCCCCGGCTGACAGGCAGTTCTTGGGGGAGGGGCCTCGCAAAATGTCTTTTCAAATCTTGTTCATTTCCAAGTCACATGATCTCACTTCCTTCCTTTTCCGGCGCCGCCTGCGGTCGTCACCACCTGTACTGCAGGGATTGTCACAATCCGCCTCGGAATTCCATCACGGAGATCCGGCGTGAATCCCAGAAGGCGCTCTTTATATATATATATATATATATATATATATATCTATATATATATATATATATATATATATATATATGCAGTACAGAAGTGGAAGGAACGCTGCTGTATTGTCGTTTTGGTGTCGGCACCGGGGGAGGGGAGGAGGAGGAGGAGGAGGAAGAGGAGGAAAAGGAGGAGGAGGAAAAGGAGGAGGGGGGGGGTGTAATGGTTTGGCTGCGTGCTCTCAGACAGGGTGACCTTGTACAAGCTGTTTAAGTATTCCGGAACGACGATTCCATTTACAGCGTCTATTCCGTTTACAGGTGGACGTTCGGAATGACAAATCGAGCGCGGCGTGAAACGGGACGCGCGCCTTCAGGGCCGTCAGTCACGCGCCTGGTAACGCGCGCTCAGAGAGATGCCGCGGTAGATTCGGGAATTGGCGAATATTCGAGTCGAGTCGCCGGTCCTGGAGGGCAAACACTTCACATCCAGGCAAACATATCGCAATAATATTGTGTATAAGCGTCTCGACGTACTTTTTAATCGATGCAGCAGAAATCAAGTCCCACTGCAACAAACCTGCCACTGCTGGGCCCCTAAGCGAGGCCCTTAACTGCTCCTTTACATTACATTACGTATACAAGTCAGGATTATAATATATAAAGCCGGAATCAGTATGCATGATCCGTTTCCAGAGTAAATAAGAGTTCATAATAAATGAGAATAATGTAATGTTTGTTGGGTCATGCTGTAACGCAGTGGGTGTGGCTACAGGTTTCCATTCCAACCAATCAAAAAGCACACCATCATATTATTGATTATTTTCAATAATGTGTGTGCGATCTGTTATTGTTGTAGAGTTACAGAACTGTACCTTTTACAGATCGCTGAAAAAAATGAATAATAAAAAATACAATTAATTGCAATAAATTGTATCTATATTGATATTAACGCTGTCAATTACATGACGTATTTAATCACAGTTAAATCACATTAAAACACGTGTTTAATTCTCGAATCGTCGCGCGACACTTTATGCAAATGCGTGATTAGTATTAGTGAATAAAATGTCTTTGCGAATGTTTTAAACGTGACGACGGTGTTTAAATTGACGTAAACGATCCGGGACGCCAAACTCCGCCAACAACGACTTTTTGCCGCGTTTCCACACGGACGCTTTTAATCGTCCCTTTTTTAACCCTGTTTATAAATATTTATTGACGTTTTTAATAATAACGGCGAAACGAAATGTGCGCTGCGTCAATCACATAATGGATTATTATATATACACATATATATAAATATACATTCTATATAGTTTGATAATTGAATTCTAAATGATCGAAACGAGCCCAATTGAATTTAAACCACACAAACATTCGAATTAAAATAGAAATTCGTGCATTTTTTTCCCCCCCAACTATTTTAAATGCAATTTATTACACAATTACACGTGAACTCCAACAAGGCATTAAACACAACGTGTCGCTCCAGAGAAATAATCAACACCTGGGATGCAACTCTAAAATCCTCTCCCACCGCAGGAATTGTTTGTTTGTTTGTTTTTTCCACCTGCATTCTAAATAAATAAATAAACAAATGCATAAATACGTAAATAAATAGACGCGTAAAGACGCAGAGGTGCGCGCGCATTGTGTTTAGCAGTGGATGCGGGATTCGGAGCAGGTCAAACTCTCTCAGGTCTGATTAGAGATTAGACAAAAGGAAAACGACATGAACATGAAGACTTACCTTTAATGCAAAACGACGTCCAGACCAAAAACGCGACGTGCACGAGTCCGGGAGACGTGGGCATCGTGCGCGCGGGAGCGAGCGTGCGTGCGTGCGTGCGTGCGTGCGTACAGGCTCGCGCTCCTCAACCAACTGAACTTTGAGTCTATCCGAAGCACGCGCGCGGATACTGGTCCATCCCTCCATCCCTCCCTCTCTCTCTCTCTCTCTCTCTCTCTCCTCTCTCTCTCTCTCTCTCTCTCTCTCTCTCTCGGCACCTCGATGCGCGTGAGTGCGCGCGTGCATGTTTTTTTTTTTTTTTTTTTTTTTTGGATGTAATCTCTCCAATTTTTCGGATTCGGAAACCAACAAGAATTAAAACAGGATTTTTGTTGTCTGTGAAAAACCGGATTAATTAAAAACACGTGGATCCACTTTACCACGTGGCCACAATCACAACTCGCCCCCCCCCCCCATCACCCCAACCCCCCCCTTCCCACACACACACACACACACACACACACCTGCGCCTTCACTTGCACCGTGGATCCACTTTACCACGGGGCCCACAATCACAACCCCCACCCCCCCCCACCCCCCCACCCCCCCAACACAACACACAACACACACACACCTGCGCCTTCCACTTGCACACCGTGGATCCCCACTTACCCGGGGAAACACCACCCAGGGGCCACAATCACAACACCCCCCCCCCCCCCCACCCCCTTACCAAACCCCCCCAACACCCCCCCCCCCCACCCCCCCTCCCCCCCCCCACACACACACACACACACCTGCGCCTTCACTTGCACCGTGGAGCCCATGACGTCATGTGCGCTTCAATAGCCTCCCCAAAAAAATGACAAATAAATAAAATCCTGATTAAAAAGTAATAAAGTATCACCCGCTCGTGCAGCCGTCATTCACGCTTAATTAACTGCCTCCGGTGTTTATTAACAAATAAACAAATAAAAAGCACCGACACCATCTGCACTCCGTCACGTGATCCCGTTTCAGATCCGCGTGCTTTGATTGGATTCCTGGAGGTCGTGAAGTCACTTTGCAACGTTGTACGCTCTTTGGCACCTTTATGCAGCTTTATAACCACTTTGTCTCTTCCAGAGTGCTATACAAATCCCAATGAATCGAATCGGTTCTGATCATAATCCGAATGCAGTGATCTTGGAAAGTGATGCTTTAAAGGAAAAGTGAACGCAAATGTGATATGTGATCTATTCTTTCTTCAGCGGTGATTACGTTATTACGTGAGGGGTTTCATACACGAGTTGTTTCCCGGTTTCTGCAGCAGAAAGAGAACGTGTAAACCCAGCCATCATCCACATCATCACCCCATCATCCATCATCCAGTCACCCACATCATCAACGTCACCCACCCCATCATCCACATCATCACCCAGCCACCACCACACCCATAACACCCATGCCATCATCCACATCATCACCCACGCCATCACCCATGCCATCACCCACATCATCACCCACGCCATCACCCATGCCATCATCCACATCATCACCCACGCCGCCATCACCCATGCCATCATCCACATCATCACCCACGCCGTCACCCATGCCATCATCCACATCATCACCCACGCCGTCACCCATGCCATCATCCACATCATCACCCACGCCGTCACCCATGCCATCATCCACATCATCACCCACGTCGTCGTCACCCATGCCATCATCCACATCATCACCCACGTCGTCACGCATGCCATCATCCACATCATCACCCACGCCGTCACCCATGCCATCATCCACATCATCACCCACGTCGTCACCCATGCCATCATCCACATCATCACCCACGCCGTCACCCATGCCATCATCCACATCATCACCCACGCCGTCACCCATGCCATCATCCACATCATCACCCACGCCATCACCCATGCCATCACCCACATCATCACCCACATCATCACCCATGCCATCATCCCATCATCACCCACGCCGTCACCATGCCCATGCCATCCACATCCACATCATCACCCACGCCGTCACCCATGCCATCATCCACATCATCACCCACGCCGTCACCCATGCCATCATCCAC
Source organism: Kryptopterus vitreolus (assembly GCA_030449085.1). Lineage (NCBI taxonomy): Eukaryota > Metazoa > Chordata > Actinopteri > Siluriformes > Siluridae > Kryptopterus > Kryptopterus vitreolus. The sequence goes on along the minus strand of JACRUU010000028.1, from coordinate 3,819,937 downwards.
ATCATCACCCACGCCGTCACCCACGCCATCATCCACATCATCACCCACGTCGTCACCCACCCCATCATCCACATCATCACCCACGCCGTCACCCACCCACGCCATCATCCACATCATCACCCATCATCACCAACCCACGCCCATCATCATCACCCACGTCATCATCCACATCATCACCCACGCCGTCACCCATACCCATCATCATCCCATCATCCACATCATCACCCACGCCCACCCCGCCATCACCCATCACCCACGCCATCATCACCCACATCATCACCCACGCCGCCATCACCCCGCCATCACCCACATCATCACCCACGCCGTCACCCACGCCATCATCCACATCATCACCCACGCCGTCACCCACGCCATCATCCACATCATCACCCATCACCCATGCCATCACCCACATCATCACCCACGCCATCACCCCCATCGCCATCACCCACATCATCACCCACCGTCACCATGCCATCATCCACATCATCACCCACGTCGTCACCCATGCCATCATCCACATCATCACCCACGCCATCATCACCACATCGTCATCACCCACGCCGTCACCCATGCCATCATCCACATCATCACCCACGCCGTCACCCATGCCATCATCCACATCATCACCCACGCCGTCACCCATGCCATCATCCACATCATCACCCACGTCGTCACCCGTCACCCATGCCATCATGCCATCATCCACATCATCACCCACGCCGTCACCCACGCCGTCACCCACGCCGTCACCCATGCCATCATCCACATCATCACCCACATTGTCACCCATGCCGTTACCCATGTCGTCACCCACGTCATCACCCACATCATCACCCACACCGTCACACACGTCGCCACACATTTCAGTCCTATCGAACCCGATCATCTTATCACGAACAGGCAGATGGAAGGGAATTCTAAAAGGCTGTAGGCGTCTCTGTAATCCGAGTCTGATCCTGGGATTCCCTCCATTCATTTACAGCAAAGAATGCACTCGTTTCTTTTCTCTCTCTCTCTCTCTCCGTCTTTATTGTCTTTATTGTGTCCTCATTCACGATTTCATGTTTGACCTCTTTTTTTTGTAACACGGCAATAAAACGCCAGAGTAAACACACACACACACACACACACACACACACACACACACACACACACACACAGACAGTAAAAAAGACAATTGAGGGACTGCCTCGATAGCAAGACACTGAAGAGAAAGAAAGACGGATCAGATCCGTTACATTCCCTCACCTTGTCCGGGTTTATTATTGGGAATATTCCTCGGATGAGTGACGATACACTATGTATAGAAACACATTTTTCTCTCCATCTTTGCCTTCTGTCCCGAGCCGGCGCCAGACCATAATTATCACACACTCGTACAGCTGATACAGACCAGCAGCTCATTTCCCATTTCCTAACATCCATATTTTACACGATCCATAAAACACTGTGTGTGTGTGTGTGTGGGGGGAACCCAGCATCGCGTCTTTTCCTCCACGTACACGTCAGTGCGTTAAATAACGCAAATCCCAGCACTACCAAGCTGCCACTAGTGGGGCCCTTGAGCGAGGCCCTCAATTGCTCAAAACGGATAAAGGCGTCCGCCAAATGCCGTAAATGTAAATGAAATGACACCGAACACGCAGTGGACCTGAAAACAGCGTTTTTGGCATCGCAGTGTGAACGCAAAAAAATAGCGTCAAAAAAATCACTTTGGCCATCAGGTTTGGGAATTAACATGCAAATGTGACGTCTAGAAGATCGCTCGGAAACAAAGTACGTCAAACAGAAGGAGTCAGTGTGTGTGTGTGTGTGTGTGTGTGTGTGTGTGTGTGTGTGTGTGTGGTGATGGTACATATTAATGCACACTGGCACGGTGTCTACTGTAATTACCTGAGAGCGCTCCTCACTGCAGGTGATCCTGAGTCAGCGTTCTCACCGACGCCACTTAGCCGTCGTTACCTGACAGGAAGTGACACAAGAGAAACTCTTTAGACTTTTGACTTGCTCTTCAAAAACTTCGGTGGCCAACAAACAATTGTTTATCACTTTATGTTTTCTCTTCTCTCAACTTGGTCACCAACCACAACCACACACACACACACACACACACACACACACACACACACACTGTCTTTGGATTCACTGGAGACCCAAAGCAGTTCATGACGACTCCAAGATGACTTGCTTGCTTGCCGTGTTTTTAACAACAAATAAAATTGTATATATTTTTATTAGTACCGATATTTATAAAATGATGGCTGTAATGTCGGGTGGCGGCCTATAGGGGGCAGTGTGTGTGTGCTCACTGTGTCCGTGCGGAATCCCCTTTCCCCCCCCCCCCCCCAAACTTTTATACCGTTAAAAACTTGTGGTTTTGTAAACAATTAACACGTCATTCGCAATCATCAGGCAGCAAACATCCGGTGTTTATTAATAAATAACAAAACAACTAAATAAACAAAAAGGAATTCTTTTTCCGGTACATTTTTGCCATTGTGTCGATTTGGTATCGTGATATTTAATCCTACTTTTGCTATTATTGTTGGATATTATTATTATTATTATTATTATTATTATTATTATTATTATTGTCTTTTATAATAATCAATTAATTATAAATTAGACATTTTAATAAAATATCGCCTTTACATTCTCTAAAGTTTACCGCATTTTATATATATATATATATATATATAGAGAGAGAGAGAGAGAGATGGATAGATAGATAGATAGATAGATAGATAGATAGATAGATAGATAGATAGATAGATAGATAGATAGATAGAAAAAACTGAAAAAAATGCTCTTTAAATAAAATAAGCACAACGTCATCAAACACCTGTATGGACTGATGTGGCGCTCAGATTGGCGATTAATTCAGTTACACTGCCCCCTACTGTTCACTCAGCGTCATAGTGTTCATTTCAGAGTCCTGCTGCCCGCCTGATGACCATCTCCAGAGTCTTGCTGCCCCCTGGTGTTCATGTGAGATATAGCACCCGCTGCTGTTCCCTCAAGAGTCATGCTAATATAATAAACACAACATGATTGAGTCACATTACTGTTTAATTTCATTCCGTTTTTCTTTTCAATAAACAAACACAGCTTATCATTGCTTACGACTTTATTACATTTAGTCATTAAACGGCCGCGGCATTAACGAATAAACGTCTCGCTTTGCCCTTTACTAGGAGGCCTCGTTCCTGCGGCATGGCAGTGTTCCCGCGCTCCATGAAGATCTGCTTGACGTGGGTTGGAGTGGAAGATCTCCTGCTGTAGAGCTCTGACCTCCTCAACCCCCATTGGATGAAGGCAAACTGCAAGCCACGCCTCCTAGCGCCCAGGAGGGCGGAGCTTAAAAGGGGCACGAATGCAGACTAAATGTGGTACGTTCTTAAATTTTTTTTTTCTCCTCCATATCCCTTTTTCTTTTTTTTTTTTTTTTTTTTTTTCTCACGCGTTCCTGCTGATGGTTCGTTTCTTTTGCGGGCCAAACTCGTTGGCGTCTTGAACGAGCTTCTCCAAAAGTCCCACGTACGTGGTGTAGCGGCGCACTTCCTGCTCCATGTACACTGAAGGTAGCATATCGTCCCTTAACGGCCGGCTCTCGTAGAAAGTCATGTACTCTAAAACCTTCTGCAGCTGCTCCCTGGTGTGCTCCAGCTGCTGCTGCAGAGACAGGGGATTGGGGAAGGAGGGAAGGACCCGAGAGAGAGGCGACTTGGTGTTGGTAGCCGAATCGAGAGGAGGAGCGGAGTAACGGGCGGCGATCAGGTTAATGGTGTCGATCCAGGAACTCTGCTCCGCGGCGCTCTCGGCCTGGAGGTAGAGAACTCTGCAGTCTGCGGTTTTGAGGTACAGGACGTCAGGCAGGTCTTTGTATTTCAGAGAGTGAGCCAGTGCGTGATGCAGTCGAAGCGTGATGTTCTCGCCGCCTTCTCGTTCGCTGTCCAGCTGCAGAACCATGCCTTTCAGCGAGGCGTTAAAGGGCCTCCACGACCTCCGGCCCAGTCTGGTCTTCCTCCCGTTCTCCTCGCGGACTCTCTTGCACACCAGACGCCCCGTTTTGGACTCGAGCGCGTCGGGAGGCTGCTGGTGTTCGGACGGAGGATCTCTGGCCTGACTTCCTGATCTGACTTGAAAAGAGCGCAGCTGATTGGTCTTGATGGAGCGGTAGATGTCCTGCAGAAATGTATCGGTGTATCCCATGTGGTCCGACACCGTTTTCAGGTTGGCTATGAACTGATGGCAGGTCATCTTCTCCTTCTTCTTCTGGCCCCCGTGGAGATCGGCGTTCAGCATGATCATGGCCCAGCACAGGTTATAAACGCCCCGCTGCAGGCACAGCGAGCGCTCGTTACACTTCAGGTAACTGTGAGCGAAGTGTTTTATAAACAGGTGCTGGAGTTTGGTTTCGTGTTGCGGCCAAAGCACGCGCAGGTAAAAACGCAGCGCCAGTTCCATGGACACGGAGGTGAATTTGAAGTGGCCGGCGTACGTCCTCAGCGTGATGTCGGCTAGTTCCAGATCGTTGTCCAGGAGCCGGATCACCTCGGGACAGCGGAACTCATCGTTCAGGTACAGGTTTCTGGCCAGATGTCGACCCTTCATCATCTTCTTCCTCTCTTCCCAAACTAATCTCACCAGCTGGATTTTGTTGGACACGTCCTCCTGGTCCCTCGCAACGTCCTGCCCGGGTTTTCCCGACGCATCTCGTCCCCGTCCCGGCGTCCCCTGCCTCGCCGCGCCGCGGCCCGATTCGAGCGCTGCGACTTGCTCCTGCTTCGATGTTCCAGCTGTGACGTTTTCCAGTTTGGACATTTCGGCTGCGACTTTTTCCTTTTCCGAAGCTCCAGCTGCAACTTCTTCCTCTCCCGACATTCCAGCTGTTTCCTGTTGGGATGCTGTAGAGGCGGCCTTCGATGTTGCCGCTGCAGCTTGTTCCTGTCCCGGCATTCCAGCTGTTTCCTGCTTTGGTGTTCCAGCTGCAACTTTTTCCTGTCCCGACATTCCAGCTGTTTCCTGCTTTGGTGTTCCAGCTGCAACTTTTTCCTGTCCCGACATTCCAGCTGTTTCCTGCTTTGGTGTTCCAGCTGCAACTTTCTCCTGCTTTGACATTTCCGCTACAGTCTTTTCCAGTTTTGCCATTTCAGCCACAACTTTTCCCAGTGCTGATATTCCCACTGCAGCCTGCTCAGGTTCCGATCCTCCAGATGCAACTTTTCCCAGTGCCGACGCGGGAACTACTTCCGGTTTAGAGGTTCCATCTGCAACTTTGACGGGTTTTACTGCTCTAGATCCTGATGTTCCAGCTGTTCCCGGTTCATGTCCTGATGTTCCAGCTGCACCGCGGTCCTGCTTTGATGTTTCAGCGGCAGCTTCTCGCGCTCCTGTGTGCTCTCCCTCAGCTTCCGGCCGAGTTAACCAGTTTAACACTAAATAAAGAGGATAATTTAAAGTCTTAGACAAAACTGTATTCATCACTTTGATGTCGGGCTCACGCGCTGCAGGACACAGCTGTTTAGAGAAGGGGCACCCGCGCGCGCAGCCACTTATAGCCACTCGGACCGCATACGTCATACGCGAGTGACCACGCCCCCTTACCGGCGCGTCAGTGTGACGGAGCTTCGCGGAAAGTCGGCGTGAAACTCCGATCTGTAAACAATCCGCTTCGGTGAGAGACAATGTTCGGTGTGATAACATGCGGTGTGACAATGTGCAGCGGGATATGAGTAGTGAGAGATAGTGTGCAGCAGTGGGATATGATAAGCAGTGAGAGATAGTGTGCAGTGGATATGATATGAACAGTGTGAGATAGTGTGCAGTGGGATATGAGAGTAGTGAGAGATATGTGTGCAGTGGGATGAGCAGTGGGATATGAGTAGTGAGAGATAGTGTGCAGTGGGATATGATCAGTGAGTAGTGAGAGATAGTGTGCAGTGGGATATGAGTAGTGAGAGATATGTGTGCAGTGGGATATGAGTAGTGAGAGATAGGGGGATATGCAGTGAGAGATATGATCAGTGAGAGATAGTGTGCAGTGGGATATGATAGTGATATGAGTAGTGAGAGATGCAGTGGGATAGTGAGAGATAGTGTGCAGTGGGATATGAGTAGTGAGAGATAGTGTGCAGTGGGATATGAGTAGTGAGATAGTGGGATATGAGTGAGAGATATGCAGTAGTGAGAGATAGTGTGCAGTGATATGGATAGAGATAGTGTGCAGTGGGATATGAGTATGAGAGATAGTGTGCAGTGGGATATGAGTAGTGAGAGATATGTGTGCAGTGGGATATGAGTAGTGAGAGATATGTGTGCAGTGGGATATGAGCAGTGGGATAGTGAGAGATAGTGTGCGCAGTGGGATATGTGTGAGTGGGATATGAGCAGTGAGAGATATGTGTGCAGTGGGATATGAGCAGTGAGAGATATGTGTGCAGTGGGATATGAGCAGTGAGAGATATAGTGTGCAGTGAGAGATAGTGTGCAGTGGGATATGAGCAGTGAGAGATAGTGTGCAGTGGGAGTATGAGAGATAAGTGTGCAGTGAGAGATAGTGTGCAGTGGGATATGAGTAGTGAGAGATAGTGTGCGCAGTGGGATATGAGTATGCAGTGAGAGATAGTGTGCGCAGTGGGATATGAGAGTATTGAGAGATAGTGTGCGGTGGGATATGAGAGTATTGAGAGATAGTGTGCAGTGGGATATGAGCAGTGAGAGATATGTGTGCAGTGGGATATGAGCAGTGAGAGATAGTGTGCAGTGGGATATGAGTAGTGAGAGATATGTGTGCAGTGGATATGATATGAGTGCAGTGAGAGATAGTGTGCAGTGGATATGATATGAGAGTAGTGAGAGCAGTGAGAGATAGTGTGCAGTGGGATATGAGTAGTGAGAGATATGTGTGCAGTGGGATATGGATGAGGAGTGTGCAGTGGGATATGCAGTGAGAGATAGTGTGCAGTGGGATATGAACAGTGTGAGATAGTGTGCAGTGGGATATGAGTAGTGAGAGATAGTGTGCAGTGGATATGATATGAGATATGCAGTGAGAGATATGTGTGCAGTGGGATATGAGTAGTGAGAGATAGTGTGCGGTGGGATATGAGTATTGAGAGATAGTGTGCAGTGGATATGATATGAGTAGTGAGAGATATGTGTGCAGTGGGATAGTGTGAGTGGGATATGCAGTGAGAGATATGTGTGCAGTGGATATGATATGAGAGAGTGGGATATAGTATTGAGAGATAGTGTGCGCAGTGGGATATGTATTGAGAGAGATAGTGTGCAGTGAGATAGTGTGCAGTGGGATATGCAGTATTGAGAGATAGTGTGCAGTGGGATATGAGTAGTGAGAGATAGTGATATGCGCAGTGGGATATGAGTAGTGAGAGATATGTGTGCAGTGGGATATGAGCAGTGAGAGATATGTGTGCAGTGGGATGATGCCGGGGGAGATATGAGAGATAGTGTGCAGTGGGATATGAGAGTAGTGTGTGTGCAGTGGGATATGAGTAGTGAGAGATGTGTGCAGTGGGATATGAGTAGTGAGAGATAGTGTGCGGTGGGATATGAGCAGTGAGAGATATGTGTGCAGATATGAGTAGTGAGAGATAGTGTGCAGTGGGATATGAGTAGTGAGAGATAGTGTGCGGTGGGATATGATATGAGAGATAGTGTGCGGTGGGATATGAGTATTGAGAGATAGTGTGCGGTGGGATATGAGTATTGAGAGAGTGTAGTGGGATATGCAGTGAGAGATATGTGTGCAGTGGGATATGAGAGTATTGAGAGATAGTGTGCGGTGGGATATGAGTATTGAGAGATAGTGTGCGGTGGGATATGAGTATTGAGAGATAGTGTGCGGTGGGATATGAGTATTGAGAGATAGTGTGCAGTGGGATATGAGTAGTGAGAGATTGTGCAGTGTGCGGTGGGATATGAGTAGTGAGAGATATGTGTGCAGTGGGATATGAGTAGTGAGAGATAGTGTGCAGTGGGATATGAGCAGTGAGAGATAGTGTGCAGTGGGATATGAGTAGTGAGAGATAGTGTGCAGTGGGATATGAGTAGTGAGAGATGAGAGATAGTGTGCAGTGGGATATGAGTAGTGAGAGAGAGATAGTGTGCAGCGGATAGTGAGGGATAGTGGGATATGAGTATTGAGAGATAGTGTGCAGTGGGATATGAGTATTGAGAGATAGTGTGCAGTGGGATATGATAGTGAGAGATATAGTGTGCAGTGGGATATGAGATGAGAGATAGTGTGCAGTGGGATATGAGCAGTGAGAGATATGTGTGCAGTGGGATATGAGCAGTGAGAGATAGTGAGAGATATGGGATATGAGCAGTGAGAGATAGTGTGCAGTGGGATATGAGGCGTAATATTTCTTTAACGAATGTTTTTATTATTAATTGATCTCACAATGTAGAGGTAGTTCACGTGTTTGACCACTGGGTGGCGTAATATATCTTTAACAATTCTTTTTTTTTAATTTCAGTGGGTGTCATTTTGAAAGACAAAGGTCCTGCAGCACCTGAGTGTTGGTGTGGGACTCGGTGGCTTAGTGGTAAAGTCCCTGCCTTGGAACTCGGAGGTTGTCGGTTCGAATCCTGCTCGGTCCCACATGGTGAGAGAGAGGAGGAGGAGCAGGTGGAGCAGGTGGAGGAGGAGCAGTTGGTGGAGGAGGAATAATGAAGTGGTGTAGAAAGTGCATCACAAAAACCAAAAGAATAAAAAACAAAAAAAAAAAAGAAACCCCCCCCTCCCCCCCCCCCCCCCCCCCCCCCCCCCCCCACAGCCACCCCCCCCCCCCCACATCACCCCCCCACCGAAGCCCCCCACCCCCCCACCCCCCCCCCCCCCCCCCCCCCCCCCCCCCCCCAAAAAAAAAAAAACACAAATAATAAAATAAAAGGTTCGACTTAGTTTTTTTTTATATATATAAAAAAAAAAACTAAGTCGAACCTTTTATTTTTTGATCTATAACCCTCTGCTTTGATCTCTGCAGACGCCGGGGGGGCAGTCGCCCGGATTTTACCCCCCTGTTTCACTTTACGCCCTCCGACACCTTCTGGCCACTCGGAACCTTCCACGCACCGTTTGTCCGGAACCTTCCACGCACCGTCTCTTCCGGTCTCCAGCTCTCCCGGAACCTTCCACGCACCGCCTCTCCCGGAACCTTCCGGTCTTTTTTTTTCTTATCTTGGAGTCCTGGCTGGGATTCGAACCAGCGACCTCTCGCACCAGAGGCGAAGCTCATCCAACTGAGCCACAGGATCTCATACTTGCAGAGAGGTTTTCTCCCCCTTTATCTTTTTCTTTTCCTATTTTTTTTTTTTACATATACCTCAAACAAAAGTCAGAGGTGGGATTCGAACCGGGGACGTCGTGAAGCCGAGCGCCCGCTCTTAACCACTACACCATCACAGCACTGCTCAGAGGCATTGTGTATCCTTATTATGTCTTTAAAAACAATATATACACGTGATAGTTATATAGAGAGAGGAGGTGGAGTAGATGGAGTAAATGGAGGAGGTGGAGTAGATGTAGTAGATGGAGGAGGAGGTGGAGTAGGTGGAGTAGATGGAGGAGGAGGTGGGAGTAGATGGAAGTAGATGGAGGAGGAGGTGGAGTAGATGGAGGAGGAGGTGGAGTAGATGGAGGAGGTGGGGGAGGATAGGTGGAGGTAGATGGAGGAGGAGGTGGAGTAGATGGATGGAGAGGTGGAGTAGTGGATTGGAGATGGTGGGAGATGGAGGACGATGGTGGGAGTGGAGGGAGTAGATGGAGGAGAGGAGATGGTGGGGAGATAGATGGATGGTGGGAGATGGAGGGTGGAGTAGATGGAGGAGATGGTGGAGTAGATGGAGGAGATGGTGGAGTAGATGGAGGAGATGGTGGAGTAGATGGAGGAGATGGAGGAGATGGGTGGAGTAGAGGTGGAAGGTAGATGGGTAGGTGGAGGAGGAGGTGGAGTAGATGAAGTAGATGGAGGAGGAGGTGGAGTAGATGGAGGAGGTGGAGTATATGGAGGAGATGGGTGGGGTTCAGACCGCAGTAGATCCTCTGAGCACTTTGTTGAAAGTTTGTGCACCCTCAGAAGCAGGCTGTGGTGTATTGTGGAGAGTGGGCGTGGCCAGGCGGAGGTTCCGGAGTGAAGGGTGGAGTAATTAAGTGCTGAGAACACACACACACACACACACACACACACACACACACACACACACACACACACACCAGTCGGGAAACACTGGAGGTGTCAAAGTCTTTAATGTCATTCAGCAGAGATATAAAATGAAGCATGTGGGAGTTATTTACATAAACACACACTTTAATGCAGATGGAATATATCAGTGCGGGTGGAGGAACACAGTGTGTTGGGTGGAGGGGAAAACGGGTGGGGGTTTATAAAGGGAGGAGCTTTAGGAGCTTCCCGGGGGGGTGTTTTTCTATCGGATACATTTCCGACGGAATGTGGGTTTGCGTGCGCGAGTGCAGGATGACGGCGGATTCCGGTGGGGATTCCGAGGGAGGATTTTCCCTTCGTTTGGCAGTAAACGTCCGATCCGGAAGATTTTCCCGAAGGACTGGTTTTTTTCCGGACAGGATTCCCAGCGCGGACGGGATTTTAGGGCGCCGTGCTGAGGTACATGTTGAGAGCCGGCGTGAAGATGAGGATGGTGCCCACGATGGAGACGGTGAGGAAGACCCAAAGGAAGATCCGGTCCAAAACCTGAGCCACGAACTTCCAGTCCTGAACCACCTGAAAAACACGTACCATGTTTTAATGAAGGAGGGGGAGGGGGGGGGGGGGGGGGGGAGAAAGAGAGCCTCCACTCATCCCTCGTTACCTCTCTGATGAAGTGCTCCTTCCTGATGTGTCTGGAGATGTAGCGCACGGAGCTGGTGGCTTTCTCCAGCATGGCCACCCAGGACTCGTCCTCTTTTCCTCCCGCCGCGTTCTTCGTCCCCTTCTTCGTCCCCCGCTTCGGCTCGGGACTCCGGCGCGGCTCGGCGTCGACGTAGAGGTAGCGGTCGGCGTGTCCGCGCATGCACAGCATCCTGGGTAGGCTCTGCAGGAACAGCCTCCTGACCCACGGCGCCATGGGGTGGTAGGTGGCCGAGGAGCGGTGGTGCACGTTGATGACGAAGACGGTGACGATGATGGAGAAGGTGACGAAGATCATGATGAAGAGCAGGTACTCGCCGATCAGCGGGATCACCTTGGACGAGGACGGGATGATCTCCTCGATGACCAGGAGGAAGACGGTGAGCGAGACGAGCACGGAGGTGGACAGCGAGAGCTTCTCGCCCTCGTCCGACGGGAGGTAGAACACCAGGACGGTGAGGAAGGACAAGCCGAGGCACGGGATGATCAGGAACAGGGTGTAGAACAACGGCAGGCGCTTCAGGATGAAGGAGTAGGTGACGAACGGGTACGAGTAGACGCCGTCGCGCCGGCTCCCTCGCTGCCCGCTGGCGTCCAGGATCTCCCACTCGCCGTTGTCGAAAAAGTCCTTGCGGTCCACGTGGGGGTCGATCAGGGTCAGGTCCACCATGGCGCCGTCGTACGTCCAGGAGCCGAACTTCATGGAGCAGTTCTGCCGGTCGAACGGGAAGAAGGTGACGTCCATGGTGCAGGAAGACTTGTAGCTGGCGGGGGGCGTCCACGTCACCGTACCGTTATATTTCACGATCGCTTTGGTCATCAGCGAACCTTCGAAACGTCCGTCGGCACTGAGAGAGAGAGAGAGAGAGAGAGGAAGCGCGTTTACGATTAAAGTGTATCGCGCTACACAGCCAATCAGGGAACAGAGTGTGGATTAAGTGGGAGGGGCTTGTGTTTTAAAAGTCATTCCTTTGTCTATTAAAGATGAGCGCTCGATTCTGATTGGCCAGAACTGCGTCCATTTATTTTCTATTGTTTTTTTCGATAATTCCATAATAAGTGATTATATTGTGGTGTATAAAGTTATATTGTTAGTTAAAATAAAATCTAAAATTACATACAAAATATATATTTTTTTGTAATATATAATTATATATGTAATATATAAAGTGACTTTAATGTCACTCTGTTTAAAGAATAAAGGAAATGGGCCGTATTATTTAAGTCGTAGCAATACAGTATAATTAATATGATGTTTTCTTTTTTTTTTTTCTTTTTTTTTTTTAGCAAATAAATTTTTTTCCACAAAATATTGCGTCGTTATTCTCGTCTGTAAATCTTTCTTTCATTTTTCGGACTTCTATCATCGTTTATGAGCGTTAATAACTGAAGTGCAATATAAAAATCGGGAAATGATGCGACACGAGGACGTGAAGAGTTACGAACTGTCGTACTTTTCGTAGAGGACGATGTCGGGCAGCCAGATGTTCTCTGAGGGCACTCGGATAGTCGTAATTCCCCCGTAATGCTCCGGGTTCCAGCTCAGTTTATAGTCGGTCCACTCCTATAAATCACAAAGAGAAAGAGGGTGGAATTAAAGAGGTGCCAAAATGGAGGAGAAAAAAAAAAATCGGATTTTTTTTTTTTGGAGTATAGCGCCCCCTTTTGTACAAGTGGGTTAATACTTTGTCAACCTCTCACCCAAACTGTGCGCTACCAAAGTTCCAAGTCTCTAGGACTTACGGTTTGGTCTGCACGATCAGCTTTATGGCGGAATAATAATAAAAATAAATAAATAAATAAATAATCGCTACAATTACGGTAATGTTTCGTCCATGAACCCCTAAAAAACCCCTAAAAAATGACTATGATTATATGTGATTATTTCCAATCACGGTCACATGGTCATAGCTACTTTTCGTGGGCGGGGCATAACACTGCTTTAATTTGATTGGCTAACTAGAACCTGGTACCGTTATGATGTTTGTAAAACACAGAAACAATTTACCTGCCACAACCAGACATTAGTCGTCATAAGCTGGTTCTTTTCATCCTATAGAGAGAAAAAAAAGAGAGAGAGAGAGAACATGAGCGTGTAACGTCACGTACAGGGAGAAATTAAACCCTATTGTATTTTCAAAACAAATGCAGCCCCGAAATTTTTCATCAAAGGTGATGTCTCGGCAATAAAATGCTAATTTTATGAATAAAGTGCAAATTTACTCCAATATATTGATCAGTGAGGTACAGAGGGATTAGATTAGCCTCATCTGAACATAAGAATGGAATGTATCGATCCTCCAGTCTCCGGGAAAAGCGCTTAGAGTGTGCTGCAATTCTCTCAGTCGCCACTAGAAGGAGCCAAAGAGTTACAGTGTTTGCTTACAGCCATTGGTTAGAGACTGAGTACTGAGTGCTAGTGTTTTATTCCTCTCGTACCACAGCAGTTTATAAAAATATATGTATTAACAAAAATAAAAGCCTCGTTATGGTGACGCTGAAACATTTTTCAGAACGTGTTGATAAACAGTGGGATGGCGCGGGAAGCAGACGGAGAGTTTCACCTCCATTAGAGCAGGAATGAGAAGATCCGGATCTCCATCGATTCGCCGCATTAACATCACTCACGTTCCGGACCGAGCCGCGCTGAGAGCTTTTCCATCCCACAATCGGACCGCGGAGTGCGTTACACTCAGAGTGTGTGTGTGTGTGTGTGTGTGTGTGTGTGTGTGTGTGTGTCTCACCACGTCCACCAGCTGTGAGATCTTGAGGCCGAAGCGGACGGTGATGGAGTCGTTGGAGTGCATGACGGGTCTCACCCACTTCTGATAGCCATGAAACAACCTCCTCAATAACACGTCCTCCAGCTCAGCTAAAGACATCTCGTCCTCCACCTCTACACCCAGAGAGAGAGAGAGAGAGAGAGGGAGAGAGAGGGAGAGAAGGAGGAGGCCACGAGTTATAGCTAGAGAGGGGAGAGAGATAGGGTTCCGTCTCCAGAAACCCTAGGAATTTAACAGACATAGAGAGACTCTCAGAGCCTGAGAGTAAGAGAGGCTCGAGAGAGAGAGAGAGAGAGAGAGAGAGGGAGAGAGAGGGAGAGAGAGAGAGTGGAGGAGAGGGAGAGAGAGAGAGGGAGAGAGAGAGAGAGAGAGAAGGGGGGGGCGGGAAATCAGAATACAGGAGATGTGAATAATGCAGATAGAGGTAAAGAGA
>JACRUU010000028.1:3785823-3793323 GCA_030449085.1 Kryptopterus vitreolus | reverse complement strand
TAATATATATATATATATATATATATATAGCTAATATATATATATCTCATCACATGCTATACGTTACATCATGGAGAGGTTTAATAGTTTTCCTGTTATTGTATTTTGTTTACTATTTTGTCTCCATAAACAAAAACTCAATATACACTCATTTAATGTACTTGTGGCACCAGGTCCCAAGGAAACCACACACACACACACACAACACACACACACACACACACACACCCCTGCTCGTAACATTCTGAAAATGAAAGCACGTGCCTTACTTTTCTCCTCAGTACGGCAATAAAGAAAACATACACACACACACACACACAGCAAACAAACTTTCACCATCATCACCACCATCACCAACAGCATCAGCATTGTCACCACCACCACCATCACCATCACCAGCAGCATCGTCACCACTACCAACACCACCACCATCACTACCATCAGTCACCACATCATAATTATTATTCCCCATCAGCACCATCATCTTCCCCACAGTCATCACACCATAATTCGCCACAATTATCATCCCAGTCATCATCACCACCATCATCACAACCATAATCACCACCACTATTTCCACTACCATCATCATCATCATCACATCATCACTCATTATAACCACAACCACAAATTCCACTACCATCATCATCATCATCACAACCACAATCACCACCACTATTCCCCACTTCCATCATCATCATCACATCATCACTCATTATAACCACAAACATCATCATCATCATCATTACAACCACAATCACTATTTCCACTACCATCATCATCATCATCACAACCACAATCACCACCACTATTCCCCACTACCATCATCATCACTCATTATAACCACAAACACCACCATCATCATCATCATCATCATCATCACTCATTATAACCACAAACACCATCATCATCATCATCACAACCACAATCACCACCACTATTCCCCACTACCATCATCATCATCACATCATCACTCATTATAACCACAAACACCACCATCATCATCATTACAACCACAATCACTATTCCCCACTACCATCATCATCATCACTCATTATAACCACAAACACCATCATCACAACCACAATCACTATTTCCACTACCATCATCATCATCACATCACATCATCATCATTACAACATCACCACATCACATCACCACAAACACCATCATCATCATCATCATCATCATCATCACCGTTCTTGTACCTTCCGAGACGGCAGCGGAGGCGCCGGTGGCCGCCAGTGCGAGCGCGAGGCACAGTGCCGGGATCGGTAACTGCTGCATGGTTGGCGCCGGTGCGCGCGAGCCGATGTCCCACCGAACCGAACCGATCCGTGCGGAGCTTCACGCCGTCATCCCGCGGCAGGAGCGTGGAGAGACCGCCGTGTGTGCTGCCCTCATTCCCGGGGAGAAGCCGCGGAGCCGCAGCACGAGTCGCTGCGTGAATGTTGATGACTGGAGAGAAAGTGTGTGTGTGTGTGTGTGTGTGTGTTAACCACGGCGTGCCCCCCCCCGCATCCACAGAAATGCTGAGCACGCGCGTGAAAGAACCACCGGGGAAGCCGAGACACGCACGCACGCGTTCACATCCGGGGATAGTGGGCGGGGCTTATTCATCATCATCGTCACTGAGCTCAGGTATGCAGGTGTCGCTCCGCCCCCTTCCACACACCTAAGGATTACGCTCTGTGATTGACAGGCGACGCATATTAGGCCCCGCCCACTCATTTAGAATGCCCCGCCTACACTGATAGAACTGGCTAATGGTTAAGTCGCTGTGAGAATGGAAACATGCCCCGCCCACTGACCGAGCACGTAATGTCGCATTGTTATGTATTTTTATAACTAAACTAAACAAAACAAATAAATAAATATATAAATAATGGGAAAAAAATTCTGGACTTGTTTATCAGCAACAAATAAACAAAAAACAGAAAATAATGAGTTACAAGAAACAAAAAAAGAAAGGTAGATCCAACACCGTGGTCTCACAATTGTGTGTGTGACTGTGTGTGATGTGTGTGTGTGAGGTTCTGTTTTGTGTTGTGTGTGTGACTGTGTGTGTCTGTGTGTGTGTGTCTGTGTTTGTTTGATTGCGTGTGTTTGTGTGTGTGTGATGTGTGTGAGTGTGTGTGTGTGTGTGTGTGTGTGGTGTGGTTGTGTGTGTGGTGTGAGTGATCTGTGTCGTTGTGTGTGTGAGTGTGTGTGTCTTTGATTGCGTGTGTTTGTGTGTGTGTGAGTGTCTGTGTTTGTGTGTGTGATCTTGTTTGTGTGTGAGTGTCTGTGTTTGTGTGTGAGTGTCTGTGTGTTTGTGTGTGTGTGTGTGTGTGTCTGTGATTGTGTGTGTCTGTGATTGTGTGTGTGTGTGTGTGTGTGTGTGTGTGTGTGTGTGAGTGTGTCTGTGTTTGTGTGTGTGTGTGTGTGAGTGTCTGTGTGTGTTTTGTGTGTGTCTGTGTGTGTGTGTGTGTTCTGTGTGTGTGACTGTGGTGTCCTGTGTGTGAGTGTTGTGGGGTGTGTCTGTGTGTTGTGAGTGTCTGTGTTTGTGTGTTGTGGTGTGTTGTGACTTGTGTGTGAGGTGTGTCTTGTTTGATTGTCGTGTGTTGGTGTGTGTTTGTTGTGTGTGTGATTGTCTGTGATTGTGTGTGTGTGTGTTTGTGTGTGTTTGTGTGGTTTGTGTGTGTGTGTGTCTGTGTGTGTGAGTGTCTGTGTTTGTGTGTGTCTGTGATTGTGTGTGTGGTGATGTGGTGTGTGGTGTGGAGTGTCTGTGTGTGTGTGTGTCTGTGTTGTGTGGTGTTGTCTGTTTGTTTGGGTGTGTGGTGTGTGAGTGTGGTGTGTGATTGGTTTGTGTGTGTTTGTGTGTGTGTGCGTGTGTGATTGTGTGTGTTTGTGTTGTGTGTGTGTGAGTGTTTGTGTGTGTCTGTGTTTGTGTGTATCTTCCAGGTTTTTTTGGTGTGTCTTTCTCTGCTGAGCCACTAGGGAACTCCACACTGATGGACAATCTCACACACACACACACCACACACACACACACACACACACACACACCGATGCGCGCCCACCACTGTGCCGAGTGTGGAGAAGGGATTTCGGTGTTGATGTGTGAAAAATGAACCTAATGAAGCTCAGACAGCTCATCAAATCGGATGAGAATAGAGCACCTGATCTCCATAACACACTTCCAAACACACACACACACACACAGATGTGCATATACAAGACGGGAAAGTTGGAAGTATGGCAGAGAAGAGAGAGGAGCGAGGGAGAGAGAGAGAGAGAGTGTTGGGCGGGTGGGAGGGGGTGTTGGGGGCGGTAGTTGGGGGTGTGGGTGTTGGGGGGGGGTTGGGGGGGTGTGGGGGTGTTGGGGGTGTGGTGGGGTAGGGGGGGTAGTTGGGGGGTGGTGTGTGGGGTGGGTGTTGGGGGGGTGTTGGGGGTGGTGTGGGGTGGGTGGGGGGGTGTTGGGTGGGTTGGGTGGTGGGTTGTGGGGGGGGTTGTGGGGGGGGGTAGTTGGGGGTGGTGTTGGGGATGGTGAAGGTTAACCGTGTCATGTGATCGGCCACTTTTGGGTTGAAATGAGATGCTGATTACAGACGTCTCATCAGGACCTACAAAAGCAAACCGATTAAAGCAGGTCCTCGTTAAGACTGATGAGTGTTTCCTCACCGTGCGGTGTGTGTGTGTGTGTGTGTGTGTGTGTGTGTGTGTGTGTGAGCAGCTGCACCTTCACCATGGAGAGAGGGAAAGAAGAGAGAGAAAAAGAGGGGGGGAAAGGCAAGTGGATCGAGACGACCTGCCGTGAGGAATTACGCTGGATATCCTGACAGTGTGTGTGTGTGTGTGTGTGTGTGTGTGTGTGCATACACGTGGTTCATTTCTTACTCTACCTGTGTGTGTGTGTGTGTGTGTGTGTAGCAGCAGGTGCTCGCCTGCATTTCTAAGGACCCAGGTGGGAAGAAGAGATGAGACTCTAGAGGGTTGCGTGTGTGGTGTGTGTGTGTGTGTGTGTGTGTGTGTGGTGTGTGTGTGTGTGTTTGTGCAAAACGTTGCTCAGATGTTGGACCACCCTGATGTCATATATAAGGCCAAAAGTTTGTGGACACCCGAGCACTAGATCCCGTTATAATAACCTTCTCAAACTCCCGCATCCTTTCATCCATCTCCAATAGGAAGTGTGTGTGTGTGTGTGTGTGTGTGTGTGTGTGTGTGTGTGTGATGGCCATTGGAGCGCCATTTGAATTTGGACCATCGTTCAGTTCCAGATGATCCACCGAAGGATTTCCTTCCCGAAATTCCGGATTTGTCCTTTAGGGGCGCCGTTCGTCCCGATCCCATTCCTGTGGATGACATCAGTTTTACGTTAGAATAAATAACAATAAACATCTCGCTAAATTATTCGGTCATTTACGTTTCATTTGCGGCCAGGAGATAAAATACACGGACGTGTACGTTTACGTAACGACGGGTTTAAGATGATGTCGTGGTGTCCGCATACTTTTGGACCGGTTTGGGTGAATATCAAACCTGGAAAGCTTTCAAAAGTGGGGTTTTTCTTGTGGGGGGGGGGAAGACAGGATTCATGACTCAGAAATAAAGCGAGAGAGAGAGAGAGAGAGAGAGAGAGAGAGAGAGAGAGAGAGAGAGAGAGAGAGAGAGAGAGAGGGGGATCGTGTGGGCGTGTGATTCACCGTCCATGCCTCCTGAACTTTAACGTTGATTTGTGCTTCAGGACGATTCGTCATTAACGAAAGAATGTGTGTAAGACGACTCGGGGAATGAATAAACGAGGAGGCAGAAGGAGGTCATGTGATTAAAGGTGAAGAAATGATTTCGTACCATTCGTGTGTTTATCACATTATATCTCATTATAACTGCATTATATACGTGCAAAAGTTTGTGGACACCTGAGGATAAGAAGCCGCTTTGTGAAGATCCCGTTCCTCTGTCGTTCCTCCCGCTCTGTCGTTCCTCCCGCTCTGTCGTTCCTCCCGCTCTGCCGTGTGGATGTGAGATGATGAGGAGGTTCTTGGGGCGACGGCAGAGAGAAGAATTCTTTCCATCAGGAGATCTTCTACATTAATGCTGGAACGGGTTTTTGAGTCTCCCAGTCCAGTTATAACTCTCCCAGTCCAGTTATGAGTCTCCCAGTCCAGTTATAACTCTCCCAGTCCAGTTATGAGTCTCCCAGTCCAGTTATAACTCTCCCAGTCCAGTTATAACTCTCCCAGTCCAGTTATAACTCTCCCAGTCCAGTTATAACTCTCCCAGTCCAGTTATAACTCTCCCAGTCCAGTTATAACTCTCCCAGTCCAGTTATAACTCTCCCAGTCCAGTTATAACTCTCCCAGTCCAGTTATAACTCTCCCAGTCCAGTTATAACTCTCCCAGTCCAGTTATAACTCTCCCAGTCCAGTTATAACTCTCCCAGTCCAGTTATAACTCTCCCAGTCCAGTTATAACTCTCCCAGTCCAGTTATGAGTCTCCCAGTCCAGTTATGACTCTCCCAGTCCAGTTATAACTCTCCCAGTCCAGTTATAACTCTCCCAGTCCAGTTATAACTCTCCCAGTCCAGTTATAACTCTCCCAGTCCAGTTATAACTCTCCCAGTCCAGTTATAACTCTCCCAGTCCAGTTATAACTCTCCCAGTCCAGTTATAACTCTCCCAGTCCAGTTATAACTCTCCCAGTCCAGTTATAACTCTCCCAGTCCAGTTATAACTCTATGAGTGTCCCAGTCCAGTTATAACTCTCCCAGTCCAGTTATAACTCTCCCAGTCCAGTTATAACTCTCCCAGTCCAGTTATAACTCTCCCAGTCCAGTTATAACTCTCCCAGTCCAGTTATAACTCTCCCAGTCCAGTTATAACTCTCCCAGTCCAGTTATAACTCTCCCAGTCCAGTTATAACTCTCCCAGTCCAGTTATAACTCTCCCAGTCCAGTTATAACTCTCCCAGTCCAGTTATAAGTCTCCCAGTCCAGTTATGACTCTCCCAGTCCAGTTATGAGTCTCCCAGTCCAGTTATAAGTCTCCCAGTCCAGTTATGAGTCTCCCAGTCCAGTTATAACTCTCCCAGTCCAGTTATGAGTCTCCCAGTCCAGTTATAACTCTCCCAGTCCAGTTATAACTCTCCCAGTCCAGTTATAACTCTCCCAGTCCAGTTATAACTCTCCCAGTCCAGTTATAACTCTCCCAGTCCAGTTATAACTCTCCCAGTCCAGTTATAACTCTCCCAGTCCAGTTATGAGTCTCCCAGTCCAGTTATGAGTCTCCCAGTCCAGTTATAACTCTCCCAGTCCAGTTATGAGTCTCCCAGTCCAGTTATAACTCTCCCAGTCCAGTTATGGCGCTGGTTTTGTCCCAGTCCGTTATGGAGTCTCCCAGTCAGTATGAGTCTCCAGTCAAGTTATGAGTCTGCCGCAGTCCCAGTTATAACTCTCCCAGTCCAGTATGATGTCTCCCAGTCCAGTTATGCGTCTCCCAGTCCAGTTATAGTATCCCAGGCCCAGTTATAACTCTCACAGTCCATATGAGTCCTCCCCACGTCCAGTTATAACTTCCCAGTCCAGTTAATGAGTGTCCCAGGTCCAGTGATAACTCTCACAGGGGGTAAGTTATGGGTGTCCCAGTCCAGCCTTTATGCAAGGTCTCCCAGTCCAAGTTATGAGTCTCCCAGATACAGTATATAACTCTCCCGTCCAGTTATGGAGTACTCCCAGTCCAGTTATGAGTCCTCACAGTCCAGTTATGAGCTCCCAGTCACAAGTTATAACTCTCCAGTCCAGTTATGGAGTCTCCCAGTCCAGTTATCAATCTCACCAGTCCAGGTTATGAGTGTCCCAGTCAAGTTATAACTCTACCAGTCCCAGTTCATGGGTTTTGTCCCCAGTCAGTAATTATGCTTCCCACCTTCTGCAGTTATGAGTCTCCCAAGTTCCAGTTATGAGTTACCGTCCATTTATACACTCTCCAGTCCATGTCGGTTATGAGTCCACAGTCAAGGTCCCCATGGAGTCTCACCGTCCAGTTGTCTGAGTCTCCCAGCCCCAGTTATACTCTCCCAGTCCAGTTATGAGTCTCCAGTCCAGTTATGAGTCTCCCAGTCCAGTTATGAGCCTTCCGATCAGCAGCCCGGCGCCTTAAACCACTGCATACATATTATATAAATAAATATAAACACACCGCTTCACAAACGTCTTGTGTTCATCTCACACACACACACACGCACCACCCACACACACACACACACACACACCACACAAAAAAACAAACACACGCACACGCACACATTCGCACGCGCACGCGCGCGTCGTCACAGTTCGGAAACAGCGCAGCCGTGATGCTTTTATTACACTCAGCCTGGAGGCAGGATGGAGATAAGAGAGGGGACGAAGGACAGACCGATGTGAGATCAGACGACGGTGTGAGACCAGACGGCGCTGTGATATCCGTGTAGTCGTTCCGTTCCAGCGTTTATGTGTGGGAGAGAAAAATAAAGTTCAT
>JACRUU010000028.1:3748141-3785323 GCA_030449085.1 Kryptopterus vitreolus | reverse complement strand
AGAAAGAGAGAGGGAGAGAAAGAAAGAAGAGAGAGAGAGAGAGAAAGAAAGAGAGAGAGAGAGAGAGAGAGAGAGAAAGAAAGAGAGAGAGAGAGAGAGGCGAATGTGGGCGTCTAAATAATTCAATATGGAAAAAAATCAAACACATTTCTAGGACACACACACACACACACACACACACACACACACACACACACACCTATAGATAAAGCCATCGTACACACCCCTCACACTGTGAGTAAGAAGGGGGGGGCTTAAATCAAAACCGTGGAAGCAACATGTTGTGATCATAAACGTAAACGATTATAAACATGAATAAATAAATGTATTAACAAATATAAATGTATAAATGTAATTACAGACACGTTATTCATATACGTGATGAAATGAGAGATATATTTAATTGGTCATTGCGTCTTTTTTATTGTCGAAATGAATAAAATGATTCATGTAATTATTTGCGAATTATTAAGTTATAATCACATGTAATTATAAACCAATTAAAGATTAAAACAACTGCATTAAAAATGCAATTAAAAACATGTCATTAGAGATAAATGCAATTATATAAATAACATCAAGTGTCATTAGAGGTAAATGCAATTAAATATGTAATTAATAAATAAAATGTAAAAATTGCAATTATAAATAAATATAATTATACGTTTAATTAATGATAAATATGTTACAAATGTACTTTTAAAAAAATGATTGTAATTGTAATTAGATGATAAATGTTCATATTGGATTGTAAAGAATAAAGAAGGCGTTGTTGGTCGTAGGGGGGGGGGGGGGCGGGGGGGGAGCGAGCGTCTTCAGAGTAACAGTTTCAGCCTCCAATGAATTATTGAGGACCAGGCTCGTTCCCCCGTGTTTCACTCAAATACACTGAGATGGACAAAGAGACAGAGGGGGGGGGGAGTGGGTGTGGGTGTGTGTGTGTGCGGTGGGTGGATGCGAGCAAGACAGAGCGCATTAAAAGCACCATACATTATTCATAAATGCATTTCCACAACTGAAACCTAACTTACCTAACACACACACACACACACACACACACACACTCACTTTTTACACTATGTGCAGGTTTTAATAGGCATTGAGAGAGAAAAGGGTGTAGTGTTAATATCGAGTGTTATACAAGAAAAGATAAAAGAGGAGAGAGAGAGAGATACAGAGAGAGAGAGAGAGAGAGAGGCGGAGAGAGAGAGAATATAAAATGCACCTAGAATGCTAATATAACTGACCTTCTGTCTGTTAGAGTCCTAAAAGTTTTTCAGATGGACTGTCTACATCACTCCATGGGAAAAGCCTTTCATCGTCTCCTGCTCTCTCTCGCTCACACACACACACACACACACACACACACACACACACACACACACACACAGAAGTGCATTCCCTGTCCCTGTGAGTTGTGTGTTATTATTCATACGCGTGTCACAAACGTTTCCCCTGAACACAAACCCGTTTCTATTTCGGGCCGCGGCGGTGCTGCTGTCATTGTGCTGCTGTGCTCCAGCTGTGCTCCAGCTGTGCAGCGAACATGCAAAATATTCACATCAGCAGCAGCATCGGGACACCTCTGTAACCACGGTAACAACACTGTATGTAACGCTCCAGAGGCGAAAAACTCAATATATACATTATACCGGGGCAGTGAGAATAGTGGATTGTGATTGGACAGTAGTTAAAATATGAATACTAGACTGTGATTGGACAGTAGTTAAAATATGAATACTAGACTGTGATTGGATATTAGTTCAGATATGAATACTAGACTGTGATTGGATAGTAGATCGGATATGAATACTAGACTGTGATTGGATATTAGTTCAGATATGAATACTAGACTGTGATTGGACAGTAGTTAAAATATGAATACTAGTGATTGGATATTAGTTCAGATATGAATACTAGACTGTGATTGGATAGTAGATCAGATTGAATACTAGACTGTGATTGGATATTAGTTCAGATTTGAATACTAGACTATTATTGGATAGTAGATCAGATTTGAATACTAGACAGTGATCGGATAGTAGATCAGATTTGAATACTAGACTATGATTGGATGGTAGATCAGATTTGAATACTAGATTGTGATTGGATATAAGTTCAGATATGAATACTAGACTATGATTGGATAGTAGATCAGATTTGAATACTAGACTGTGATTGGATAGTAGATCAGATTTGAATACTAGACTATGATTGGATAGTAGTTCAGATATGAATACTAGATTGTGATTAAAAGTCTCGTGATTCACGCCTTATATAAATAAATAATAGTGATCAACACACACACACACACACACACACACACACACTTTCAGCATTTGGAGAAATAATCACGGAAAGGAGGATAGATATACACATCTATATGTGGTACAAAAACTCTTTCTTCCATATAAAAAAGTGGCGAACACACACACACACACACACACACACACACACACACACACACAGCTCCCTGTCAGTTCCCTGTTACAGAAGTTTATATTAAACAGGAACAAACATGTTTATCTCAGAGTTCAGCTTTTACAACAAAGTTTTTTCGCAAACCAAGCACTTGAAAACAATCAGCGCGCGAGCGTGTGTGTGTGTGTGTGTGTGGTGCGCGATCGAGAGAGAGAGAGCCCCCCAGGGACTAACCTCTTCCTGCACATCTTTTCAACCTACTTCTGCGCCCCTCCCCGGTGTTTATTCCTGTACGCTCATTTACATAAAAAGGATTTGTCTAATCTGAGGATCGGATTATAAAGCGCGTCTGTTCCCGGCTCTCTGATCTCCGTGCTTTTGTTTTCAGCCGTGATGAAGCTGTGACGGGGAATTCATTAGAAGAACTCTGTAGTGCCTGTGTGTGTGTGTGTGTGTGTGTGTGTGTGTGTGAGGTCACACTATGACATTCCTCTACAATGAAAGATATTTAAGGTGCGTCTTTATACACACGTCGCTGGTAAAATCGGGTGTCCTGATACAGTGTACGTGATTTTGGTGCCTCGATAATTTACTCCCCTAAAACATCGTCGTAATAAACACTATCGTTTTCCTTCATTCTCCGTGATTGAAGTTTCAGTATCACTCTAATTATTATTGCTTTAATTAACCCCCCAACCCCGCCCCCTCCTAGCGTAATTAGCGTAATTACCCTCAATGGCTCGTGATCACCAAGTCATAAAATGTTCATTATTTAAAAAAAAGTCAGTTTTGATTGATAGCACATTTTATATTACATCCTCTATCTCTACGTGATATGTGCCCCCCCCCCCCCCCCCCCCCCCCCCCCCCCCCCCCCCCAGTATAATTACAGCTGTTCTGTGGAGGTCTAAGAGGTGTGTTACAGAACATCAGGAACACACCAGACGGGTCAGGAATAACGTTGTGGGGACGTTTAAAGCAGGGATAAAACACATCCCAAACTGTGACATCTCACTGTTTAATGGACAGAACGCGTACAAAGGTCTCTTGATCGTCGACTGACCAATCAGATTTGAGAATGTTAAAAAGGGTGTGTTTAAGTGGCACCCCTGCGGTTCCTGTTTTGTGTAACGCTGATGTGCACGTTCGGGTTTGAGGTCGGATTTACGTTCCCCTTCGCCCTCGTGATAACGCGCCTTTAACTTCAAACGCATGGTTAAAAGCCTGAAGCACGGAGGTCACCATGGAAACGCTTCAAAATCAGTGAAACCCCAAACAGTGTCATCCAGTAATCATTTTAATTCGTGAACAAATAAATTTCAAACGTACAAACAGCTGCAAAATTGTGCTTGTGTTTTTTTTCCCCATAAACGTTGAGAAAGTGATTGACTCGGAGGTGGAGACGAGGGCGGGGGGCGGGGACAGGGGGGGCCGAGGAGGGTCCAGGAAGTCATGCAGTGTTTTTTTTTTTTGTTTGTTTTTATTTTAAAGGGATTTGCATGTTTATGTGCAAAGTGGACAGTTTTTCATGTCATATATCAGGTTTGGGGGGAAAGAATGGTATTCAGTACAGAGATTGACATTGTGGGAGGAGCTTAATACAAATTCTTCGAATTCCTGAGTACGTTTTATTTTTAACCACCGCCAAGACAAGACGTTGAAGGATGATTGATGGATTTATTAGGGGCGGGGCTTATCATGGCATTCGTGCAATTTGCATATTACATGTACCAGTCAATCGTTGGCTGTCCTGTAACATAAAAGACCAGCGTTTTTTTTTATGGGCACATGCTACCTGACGGGCATCGCTATCGGAACCGGAAACGGGAAGTAATCTGACGTAGTGCTGTCACGATACCGATAACTAGATTAAATATCACGATACCGATACTAAATAAATTGTATCTGAGAGGCCACCTACAGTCCGAGACTTGTAACTACAGCCGTCATTATTAAGGTCCTGGTACTAATAAAATGAAGAATCACATCGTAATCAGATCAGGGTCATGACGATAGCGTTCTAGTTACGATATATTGTGCAATACTAATCTAAAAAGGTGATGTTTTACTCAAGAATAGACTGACTCTCTCTCTATATATATATATATATATATACATATATGACTCACACCAAATCAATGGTGTAAAAAGAACGAGTGACAATTTCATGAGTAGCGATCAACTGGTGGTTTGATTAGAATCAGATCTGATGTGCTTAAGTAGATTTATCGTGTATCTATACTATACGAAAGTGTTTCCGTTAAGTATGAGATTTGTGAAATCTGTGTTTGAGTGGATAAAGAGGTAACTCCTCAAACGCGGAGAGAGCAACCAATCAGGGTAGAGAACGCTCGTTTTTGGACGTTTTGATTGGTGGTATCTACTTACAATATATTTTGAGAGCAAAGCGGAATATTTGATAGGAATACATGATGGAATTTACTCCCGATTCAACACCTGTTTATCTGCACGGTTTTTATAGAACATTTAAAGGCAAATACTTTTGTAGTCAAGTGAAAGTTTAAAGGGACAATTTTACTGGCGGAAAATTTTACACGTGAATCTCTATTTTGGCGCAAATACAAATTAAAGGACTTTCCGTACACCTATAAAGGTCTATGAAACTTTTCCTGGCACGAAATAGGGATTAATAAAATTTTTATTTAATTTATCCGGTGCTTGTTTTGCTACATCACATACACTACAGCGCTATACTATACACTCATTGTTGGATATCCCATTCCAAACTCGATGTAAACTCTTACCACGTTTCTCAACTCCTACAGCATCCCAACACTGAAGCACGGTGGTGGAAGTTTTGATGTTGTGGAGGAGGTGTTTTTGGTCAGGATTGGCGGGAGGGAACGAGCTCTTCAGGACAACGCGTTCTTCTACCAGTGTGTGTCTGTGGAGGTCACATGATCAATTACACCTTGCATAAACCGAAGCTTTATGGGACGAAGAAAGGGTTTTTCGAAACATCGTCACGTTGGGGGAATTAAATACGCTATAGGGGCAAAAGTTTGTGGACACCTGAGCATGAGGTTTTTCGACGCCCCCGCCCCTCCCCAATTTCCTGAAGATCCACTATTCTATTCAAAATGCAAAAATCAGGTGTCCCAATACTTTTGCCCATACAATGTATTTTTATTTATTTCCGATTTGTTTGCGTCACGCTTTGACCACGACACTACAAAGTCGTGTTGGGTGGCGGTACGTGGAAACTGGCGAGTCAGGGAGCGCAGGAAGTTATGATCCGCGTTCCGCCGTCACGCCAGGAAACTGATGAGCGGCTGGAAGAAGAGCCCCATAGTTCCGAGCAAACACACCGTCACAAACACCCACAGGAAGATACGATCGATCACCATGGCAACGTACTTCCAATCGTCCTCCACCTGGAACGAGAGAAGAACAATGAATGGGAAATGGTCATCATGTGATGTCATGGTGACAGTGACGAGCTTCTGCATCACAGTGATGATGAAGAGGAGAGAACATGGGATGGGGGGGGTTTTCACGTCGCACGGCGAGGGGCGTAAACGACGTATTTATAGACGGAGTTCTGATGCGCGTGAGCCGACGTGCTGCGAGCGGGATATAAACCGCATGACGTCATGGAGGAGTGAAGCGGGAGGACTGGGTTTAGGGTTTATACGGATGATGTGGAAGGAAAAAAAAAGGAATGACAGTAAAAGGAGTTCAAAAGATAGAAGGAGCGGATGGAAAAAAAGAGAGACATGACGAGGCGGTGGATATGGAGTGAAAAAGTGAGATAAAATCTGTTTGGTAGAGAGAGAGGGAAAAAGAAGAACAGGAAGGAAGGGAGGAAGAAAAAGAAGAAAAAAGAAATTGAAGGAAGGGAGGAAGGATGACAGGGAGGTAAGTAATGAAGAAAGGATGAAGCCAGGAAAAAAAGGAAAGAAATGAAAAAGAAATGAAGAGAAGGAAGGGAAGGTAAGAAGGAAAGCAAGACAACAGTGAGGGAAGGAAGGAGGGAAGGAAGGAAGAGATGAACAACGAACAAAAGAGAAGGTATGAAGAAAAGAATAAGAAGGAAGAATGTGAATGGAAACAAGGAAGGGAAAGAGGAATGTAAGGAAAGCAGGGATAGAAAGGAAGGAGAGACAAAGAAGGAAACAGAAGGAAGGCAGAGAGGGAGGGAGGGAGGGAGAGAAGAAAGAGGAAAAAAAAGAAAAGACAGAAAGGAAGGAAGGAAAGAAGAGACGGAATTACAGAATGAAGGACAATAATGTATAGATAGATTCAAGAGAAAAAGAACACAAAAAGAAGTATGTGTGTGTGTGTGTGTATGTGAGAGTGTGTGAGAGTGTGTGCGAGTGTGTGTGTGTGTGTGTATGTGTATGTGAGAGTGTGTGAGTGTGTGTGTGTGTGTGTGTGTATGTGAGAGTGTATGTGTATGTGAGTGTGTGTGTGTATGTGAGAGTGTGTGTGTATGTGAGTGTGTGTGTGTGTGTGTGTGTGTAGGTGTGTGTGTGTGTGTGTGTATGTGTATGTGTGTATGTGTGTGTGTGTGTGTGTGTGTGTATGTGTGTGTGTGTGTGTGTGTGTGTGTGTGTATGTGAGTGTGTGTGTGTATATGTGTATGTGAGAGTGTGTACCTCTTTGGCCTTGTTGCGGCTCCTCATGTTCTCCGCGATGTACTTGACGCTCTCGATGGCCTGCTTGATTTCCGGCGACACCACGGAGAACGCCACCACCGCGTTCACGCCGCTCAGCTGCCGACCGGCTTTCCCACAATCCCCTTCGGGAGGCTCTTTCCCCGGGTGGCACGGACACGGCGCGCTCTTCGCCTCCCCTTCCCTGGCTTTCCCCTCGCCGAACTCCAGACAGTTGCCGCAGCTGCTCTTCCTGTTCTTGGCGTCTCCCTCGGCGGGGGGCGGCCCCTCGGCCGAGTCGCACTGGTCCGCCGGGCGCCTCATGAGCATGACCCGGGGCAGGGCTCGCAGGAAGACGGCGCGTACCCACGAGGGCATGGCGTGCGTAGTGGGAGTGCGGTAGTGCACGTTCAGCACGAAGACGGTGATGACGATGGAGAGCGTGACGAAGATCATGGTGAACAGCAGGTACTCGCCGATGAGCGGGATGACCAGCGACGTGGAGGGGATGGTCTCGGTGATGACCAGCAGGAAGACGGTGAGGGAGAGCAGGACGGAGATGCAGAGCGTCACCTTCTCGCCGCAGTCGGACGGGAGGTAAAAGACCAGCACGGTCAGGAAGGAGATGAGCAGGCAGGGGATGATGAGGTTGATGGTGTAGAACAGGGGCAGGCGGCGGATGTAGAAGCTGTACGTGATGTCCGTGTAGATCTCCTCGCAGCAGTTGTACTTGATGTCGTGCTTGTAGCCCGGCGCGTCGATGATCTCCCACTCGCCGCTCTCCCAGAAGTCCTTCACGTTCACCCTGGAGCCGATCAGGACCAGGTCGATCTTGGCCTTGTCGTACGTCCACGAGCCGAACTTCATCGAGCAGTTCTGGTAATCGAAGGGGAAGTAGGTGATGTCCATCGGGCAGGACGACTTGAAGATGGCCGGAGGGACCCACGTGATGGTTCCGTCGTACTTCAGCATGGCTTTGGTCTTGTCTTCAACCAAGAAGTCGCCTACAGCACTGGGGCCGGGAATAATCACGTTTATCGGAATAATCCGGGAATTTTACCAGGAATTTGCTTCCTAAAACCTTCTAAACGACGCTTACTTGTTGTAGAGGACGATATCGGGCCTCCAGATCTTATTGGACGGAACCCTGATGTACTCGATGCCGTCGAAATCGCCCGGAGACCATTTCAGCTTGTAGTCGTTCCATATCTACAAGAAATAAATCCGTTAAAATTCCAGTTTTGCGGAATTCCGGTGATGGTGTTTTTTTTTGTTTTTTGTATCTATTTTATAACACATTTTCCAGCACATAAACCCGGTCCTCGTATTCTCTAGGAACTTGGACAAGTACGTGTCCATCATCCGTACAGTACACTTCTATCCGTCTCTCGGTATCTCTCCGTCTCTCCCTCAAGTAGACGCACAGTCACTCATCATCCCGTGAATTATTTATGTATAAAGACATGCCGCGTGACTTCGCATCGCGCTCGCTCATCATTAACGATTCGTTGCCGCGACGCTGACTCGGCTCCGAGTCCATCTAAAACATGATACGGAGGGTCCTCGCAACGTACTACTCGAGTGAGTGTGTGTGTGTGTGTGTGCGTTTCTGTATCCTTCATGACCTTGCCTCTTCGTTCAATTCCCTTACAAATGTCTCCATTCAGAAAAGCGGACACGTCCTTCATATCGCCATGGAGACGAGGTATCGGTACCGCCACGTACATTTTGCGTTTGCAAACAATACAAATGTCCTTGACCTAAAACTAGTCATTCAAGCAGAATATAATTCCAGTGTGTACATCATCGATGCGGCCGTGAGCCGCCTCGAAAGATCACGCCGGTGTTTCTGGTGCAGAAAACAAAAAAAACATCAGGATGAAGAATCAGATTCTGATCAGACACACGGCACAATAATCCGAACGGTCCGAGTTCTGAACGGAGAGAAGGACGGAGAGACTTTTCTCCTCCTACACTTTTATATACAGAGTTACAGACTTCACTTTCAGCAAAGAGGAGAAAAATAGATCAATTATTAACAGATAAATGGATTCCCTAAAGAATGGAGGAACAACAGCAGAGTTCACAAGTTTACTAGGCACATAAATACCGACTACACTCCACCCAGAGATACTCCACCCAGAGATACTCCACCCAGAGATACTCCACCCAGAGATACTCCACCCAGAGATACTCCACCAGACTCCACTCCACCCAATGATACTCCACCCAGCGATACTCCACCCAGAGATACTCCACCCAGAGATACTCCACCCAGATACTCCACCCAGATACTCCACCCAATGATACTCCACCCAGAGATACTCCACCCAGAGATACTCCACCCAGAGATACTCCACCCAGAGATACTCCACCCAGAGATACTCCACCCAGAGATACTCCACCCAGAGATACTCCACCCACCACTCCACCCAATGATACTCCACCCAGCGATACTCCACCCAACTCCACCCAGCGATACTCCACCCACACTCCACAGCGATACTCCACCCAGATACTCACCCAGAGATACTCCACCCAGAGATACTCTACCCAGCGATACTCTACCCAGCGATACTCCACCCGATACTCCACCCAGAGATACTCCACCCAGAGATACTCCACCCAGAGATACTCCACCCAGAGATACTCCACCCAAAGATACTCCACCCAGCGATACTCCACCCAGAGATACTCCACCCAGAGATACTCTACCCAGCGATACTCTACCCAGCGATACTCACCCGACTACCACCCAGTCGATACCCAGTGATCCACCCAGCGATACTCCACCCAGATACTCCACCCGCGATACTCCACCCATACACAGCTATACACCACCCAGCGATACTCCACCCAGATATACTCCACCCAGTGATACTCCACCCAGTGATACTCCACCCGACTACACTCCACCCAGTGGTACTCCACCCAGAGATACTCCACCCAGAGATACTCCACCAGACTACATTCCACCCAGCGATACTCCAGCCAGAGATACTCCACCCGACTACACAACACCCAGAGATACTCCACCCGACTACACAACACCCAGCAATACTCCACCCAGCGATACTCCACCCGACTACACAACACCCAGCGATACTTCACCCAGCAATACTACACCCTGCGATACTCCACCCGACTACACAACACCCAGCGTTACTCCAACCGGCTACACTCCACCTAGCAATACTCCACCCGACTACACTCCACCTATTGATACTCCACCCAGCTT
The DNA here is from genome assembly GCA_030449085.1 of Kryptopterus vitreolus. Taxonomy (NCBI): domain Eukaryota; kingdom Metazoa; phylum Chordata; class Actinopteri; order Siluriformes; family Siluridae; genus Kryptopterus; species Kryptopterus vitreolus. The sequence goes on along the minus strand of JACRUU010000028.1, from coordinate 3,775,048 downwards.
CATTCTGCCGAGCAATACTCCACCCAGTGATGCTACACACAGCTACACTCCACCTGACAGTAAACAGGAGAAAACAAGTTGAAAAGTCAACAGTTTGATTTGCGTTTCCGCAAATGTTACTGTAATTTCATCCTAATCACATTTAATCTAATGTAAAAAGGAGTGCATTAGAGCTTACCTCAACTCCGAAAACACACACACACACACACACACACGAATTCCTGTTCTTACTGTATTGACTGAATGTGTATGAAAAGCGACTTACCTGCGTAAGCCACATCGATTCAGACATAAGCCGTCTGTGTCTCAGTCGCGACTCACGCCGGCCTTCCGTGAGCGTATTTTGGAGGTCATGAAATTACCTTACGTCTGTGTAAATCCGTGAAATCGATCCCGCATCGCTATAGAGACTTTTGTCCAGCCGATTATTTCTGACAGTTCCGTCTAAAACATCGCGGCTTCTGCAGCTCGAGTTTATTCTGATCACCGCAGATATAAAGAGTGGCTATTTGAGTTCATTAATGATTCGGGGTCGGTTGGAATCAGTTGAACGTTTTCTCTCGATGTCGCCCTCTAGCTGAAGCTTTTTTCAACGACCTTTTTATTTCACGGTAGCTGTTTATGTTTCTGTGCGACTTCGCGACCGTATAAACACCAACAACTCCGTAAACAGTGCGTGACTTACGTGGCGTAACCACAGGTTGGTCTCCATTATCTGATTCACTTCATCCTGGAAAAAAATGCAAAAAAAAAAGAACAAAATGTTTAACACGGAAAAACACAACAAATGCACTTTTTAAAGTTTAAGGTGTTCAATATGATTGGCTGAAAATGAGTAATCATTCATTCATTCATCTTCTAGCGCTTTATCCGATCTTCCCTCGGGTCACGGGGAGTCTGTGTCTATCTCAGGCGTCTATGGGCATTAAGGCAGGATACACCCTGGATGGAATGCCAACCCATCACACAACACACACACAACACACACACACATTCACACACTAGGGACAATTTTTCCAAGGTACCAATCAACCTACCGTGCATGTTTTTGGACCGGGGGAGGAGGGGGGAAACCGGAAACCGAACCCGGAGAAAAAAACCCCTGAGGCACGGGGAGAACATGCACAAACTCCACACACACATGGCCGAGACGGGAATCGAACCCGGACCCTGGAGGTGTGAGGCGAACATGCTAACCAGTAAGCAACCGTGCCCTGAGTTTTCATTAAAAAGGTAAAAAAAAATCCCTTCCCTCACGACCGGGATGTCGGCGCGTGGAAATGGAAGCTTGTAGCGTCGGATGGATAACCGTGGAGAGGATACTTTAATCTGCATTGCTAAGCACAGTGTCTGCTGGACATCCTGGGAGCCGAGAGGGGAAATTTCAGCCCTATTGCACTCTTTCGGAATAAAAAATAAAAAGTGATGGTGCAGGAATTTTTCCTGGAAGCGCAGAGTAACTGGACCAGGTGGTAAATATCATCTGCTGATGTGCCGGGAAAGACCATAAGTGAGAACCTCAAGTGCGGTGTGGAACCGTAGAAGGCTTTGTAAGTGAAATGGAGGAGGTCCAGAAACGCCTGTTTAATCTGATATATTAATCTTATATTCTGCATTTATATGATGTTTACATCGTATTTTGAGGTTAATAGTCTGAGATGCTACAAAGCCGTCAACGTGTGTTCCGGAAAAAGAAAACAACAACAATGATGAATGGAAAGCAATGTTATTGGTAAAAAAAAAAAGGTTGTCAGGTTACGTAGGAGCGTCATAGAGGATAATAAAAAAAAATTGTAAAAAAAAGAACACCCGTCAGGGGTACGATGGTTTAGTGGTCAGCACGTTCGCCTCACACCTCCAGGGTCCGGGTTCGATTCCCGTCTCGGCCATGTGTGTGTGGAGTTTGTGCATGTTCTCCCCGTGCCTCAGGGGGTTTTTCTCCGGGTTCTCCGGTTTCCTCTCCCGGTCCAAAAACATGCACGGTAGGTTGCTTGGCACCTTGGAAAATTGTCCCTAGTGTATGAATGTGTGTGTGTGTGTGTGTGTGTGTGTGATGGGTTGGCATTCCATCCAGGGTGTATCCTGCCTTAACGCCCATAGACGCCTGAGATAGACACAGACTCCCTGTGACCCGAGGGAAGATCGGATAAAGCGCTAGAAGATGAATGAATGAATGAATGAATGAATGAACGCCCGTCAAAAATGTTTTTTTATTATTATTATTTTGATGAAATTTTGACCTTAAAGCTTATTTTCGAAGGCAAATTAACACTTGGGAATGAATTTTCCGATTCCATTTCTTGCGTTTCCGAGGTTTTCTCCGTGTGCTGGAAGTTGAACAAACTTTTCCCCCCCACACACACATTTTTCTCCAAATCTGGATCTGGGTTTGAATTCCGGCTTCAAAAATAACCAAGTTTGCATCCTGGAGAACTTTTCCTTATAGAATTTCAGAGCGATTGCACCATCAGGAGGATCGGGATGTCAAGAGCGATGTGCAGCAGAAAAAAAAAAATATATATCTAAATATTTTATATATATAAATTTACACATATAAAATATAAAGCAGGAAATACTGTGAGATGTCAAGAAGCCTCAAATAAACAGGAAGTGTGTTTGCGTCGGGGATTCTTACCACTTTGACGAGTTGTGAGATGGAGACCTCGAACTCCACCGTCACCGGGTCGGAGACGTTCTCCACCGGACGGATGAACTGATTATACTTCCGGAAGAGGCGGCGGAACAGCCTGTCCTCTCCTTTCGACGACAGGCACTCTACACACACACACACACACACACACACACACACACAAACACACACACACAGTGTTGTTAAAAGCAACAGGAGAGGACTATATTTATACGCATCTCACTGACAGCTTGGTGTTCATCTGCTGCAATGCACAATAAAGGCACATCAGCACACTCGCTCAAACGTCACCTTCACTACGTCACACGGTCAAAAGTATCGGGACACCTTTTATATTAAAAAAAAAAAAAAAAGAGAGGAAGCATGAAATCCCCCCCCTTCCCCCCTATTCCCGTCACTTGAACTAGTAGACGAGCCGCACAAAGCCAGCGTCATGAAGATCTGCTTTCCATGGGTTAGAAGATTCCCTGCTCTAAACCTCCGGCCGTATTTGGGACCCCGGGATCCTCCTCACCTCGGCTACACCGGTATCGAGTCTCTTGCAAGATCTAGTGGATCATCTGCACAGGAGAGAACGGGATGTTCAATTACAATTAATAATGCACGTCAATCCCCGACGAATGAATGTTCAGTCACATGATTAACCCCGCCCCCCTGCTCTCCGGCGCTGTACTTATTCATGTATTCAAATATTTTCTAGATAAAATAAAATCACTAGCGATTACAAATAGCTTTAATGTAACAGGGGGTAAAAAGGCAATTTGGGAATTGGGAGGGTTTTTTTTTTTGGTGCACAGTGTGACGGATTCCTCCTGCTCCAGTGTCTCTTCAGTTCCCACAATGTAAATGAGTCACAGTCTGAACCTGACTCTCACGTCCTCAGAGATCATGATGAAGACGCGAGGATGTGAGGCTTTGCCTCAAGCACTCTCATGTGTGTGTGTGTGTGTGGTGTGTGTGTGTGAGAGCTCATTCCCAAAGAAGGGAGGAAGGTGGAAGGATGAGATGGAGAAGAAAGACAAGAAGTGAAACAGTGGCTTTGCGTCTAGCACGCCTGAGTGTGTGCGTGTGTGTGTGTGTGTGTGTGTGTTCATTCCCCCTGTTTTAATTACCTAGGCATTGTTAAGTCTGTTCTGCTGTATGGTTAATAGGGTTAGTCAGGGATAAAGAGATCTTTTTGGAATATTAATTATGAAGTGAAAAAGGCGTTGGGGGAGAAGTGTGTGTGTGTGTGTGTGTGTGTGTGTGTGTGTGTGTGTGTGAGAATGTCTTCTTCCTCTTCTCTAAAGATGTTAAGTGTGTTTTGTTGTCAGTGCTGAAAAAGCCACGAAAATAGAATCAGACAGGAGGCCTTTCCCCGTCACCTAGAGACTATCTCATGTACATACCTCTCACATGAAAAGCTGTGTGTGTGTGTGTGTGTGTGTGTGTGTGTGTGTGTGTGTGTGTGTGTGTGTCTTTTCCAGAACATGCGTCACACTCCGTGTTGCACAGAGCCCGGTTGTCATCATCAACTAAATGTGTGTTAACAGATGAGCCGTGAACATTGTCATTTATCAGCACAACACACACACACACACACACACAAACACAAACGAGTACACAAAAACACACAAGTATAAAGGCAAGGATGGAGAAAATCTGAGAACCCTGGAGGAAACCTGTGGACCCTGGGAGAACATGGGCTGTGATTTAACTCTGTGTGTGTGTGTGTGTGTGTGTGTGTGTGATGATTTATGAACCTGCATGTAGGACGCGGCGATTCAGAGCTCAAGTGACCCTCGGAGTCCACCACCATCTCATTTAAATTAGAGTTAGGAGTAAAAAATGGATAGAGGATGGATAGAGAGAGAGCGAGAGGAGAGAGAGAGAGAGAGAGAGAGAGGAGAGAGAGAGAGAGAGGGAGGAGGGGGGGAGGTTGAAAGGGAATAAAACACACACAAACACACACACACAAACACAAGGTCAGTGGAGTAAAAAAAGAGAGAAAAGTGAACAAAGATAAATTGACAAAATAATAAAAGAAGAATGGAGAGGAAGATAGGAGGAAAAGAAGCGAATGAAGGTATGCATAAACGAGGGAGGTAAAGAGATTAAGGGGAAGGAGAAGAAGGGGGGAGAATTAGATAGACGGAGATGAAGCGGAAGAAGAAAAGAACTGCGGAAGGAGGAGAAGAAGGTGGAGAGAAAGGAAAATGAAAGAAGGAGAGGAGGATAAGAGGAGAATGATAGACTGGTGGAAAGAGAAGGAGAGGGGGAAGGAGGAGAAGATAAATAAAATACGGACGGAGGGGGAAATGGAAGTAGAACATGAATGTTATATTGCTGAGTCTCTCTACAGCCACCTTTCCAAACGTGTCTCTCTCTCCCTCTCTCTCTCTCTCTCTCTCTCTCTCTCTCTCTCTTTTTGTCTCTCTATTTCTGTCTCTCTCTCCATTTCTCTGTATAAACATCTCCCTGTCTTGCTTACTCAGTGACCTCATGACAAATCCTGCATGGGCGGGATGCACTGACAGAGAATTACATACTGCTAGATTAAAACACACACACACACACACACACCACCACACACACACACACACACACACACACACACACAACAGCCTCAGGCAAAATGGCTCTTCAAACACTCTGGGCAGACAACACAATGAGCACCAAGAGATATTAAACCATTCCACCAAAAATACCTGTGTGTGTGTGTGTGTGTGTGTGTGTGTGTGTGTGTGTGTGTGTGTGTGTGTGTGTGTGTGTGTGTGTGTATCCGTTGGAGACCTGAACGAGGGGACGAGCCGAGGCTGTGTCCCAAATCCGACTGCACCATTCTGTACCTGAAAAACTAATGAGGGAGAACCTCACATAACCCAAAGCCACTGACCTGCACCAATACAACCTCGGGCCAAACAACAACAACAACAACAACAACAACAGCTTGTGGCCTTTCAGCCAAGACGCAGCAGAGATCTGGCTCCAGGGGGCGACGTTTATACAAACACAATTGATCCAATTGATGTTGCGCATTGGCTCCGCCCCTTTCTGTCGTGTATTATATATAATTCTGTATTGATCGAATACATTGGGGTCGTTTTTGGGGCGACTTTCCTTCAAGTCCTTAGAGGCCAAAGGACTGAGAGTGAGAGAGAGAGAGAGAGAGAGAGAGAGAGAGAGAGAGAGAGGAGAGAGAGAAAAGTGAACAGACACTGGACAAGTGGAGGGAGAAGAAGGTGAGAAGGAAAGAGAAGGAAAGGAAGATGAAAAGAGTAGAAGGAAAGGAAGACGGAAGGAAAAGAATGAGAGACAGAGGGAAAATAAGGGAGGGAAGAAGGAGGAGGATGGAAGGAAAAGAGGAAGGAGGACAGGAAGAGGAACGAGATGGCGAGAGGAGGAGATGAAGATGGAGAGAAAGAAGGAGAGGCAGACGAACGGGGGAAGAGGCGGGGGAAAGAATGAGAGGACGAAGGAAGGAAAGGAGGTCGGAGTGAAAAAGAGGGCAAGAAAAGAATTACGGGCCGGAATTGGTTTGGAATTGGAGCTGAAACACTTTGCTTGGATGCTATCAAAATGCTGAGTGTGTGTGTGTGTGTGTGTGTGTGTGTGTGTGTGTGTTCCTGTATTATTATTATTACGGCTGGCAGTGATGAAGGAAACTGGAGAACCCTGATGAAACCTGAACAGAATTTCATTTATTTATTTATTTATTTATTTATTTAACAGGAGGAGACGAGATTGTGAATAAAGGCTGATCGGCGATGGAAAGGCTGTCGATGGGAGAGTAATTATAATTCTCCTAAAGGCTAATTACTCATTAGCAAAGCAGCGGGGCGAAGCGTGCGACACTTAGCGAGCGGCGTGAGTTATTAAAACCCGGATTGGATGTGCTCGAGGATCGGTCCAACTTACTGTGCATGGACCAGAGGAGTTATAGCTTCATTTATAGCTTGTTATTACACAGGCTAGTAATATAAAACACCATTGTTGTTTGTTTGTTAACGTTTAAACAGGAGGAGGAGGAAATGATTACGGGATTTTCCTGATTATTCATCGTCAGGAGGAAACTCTCAGGTACTGTATGGTTTCATCACCAACCAGCAACCTGTTGAGGATCCACTGGATTTATTCATCTCACAGGGTTGGAGATCCAGAGCAGGAGATCCTTCCACAAACCGTGGAGCAGATCATTATAGAGCTCTGAGCACCAAAAGTACGTCCCAATACTTTTCCCCATATCGTGGATTCTATTAATAAATCGGTGTGGTTGGATTTTCTCCTGATTACCACCGTTTTATTTTCCCCAACTAAACTTATATTATTTATTTTCTTGTTTATTTATGTAAATCCACGTTTGTGACCGTCTCTATTCTTTAAAGCCCCATACAGGAGTGCACCAGGAATTAAGACTAATCATAGGAATAATAAGGAAAGGGAAAATAATTGTGTTAATCATTTTGTGTTAAGTGAAAAAAATATATTGTTTTAAATGCTGAATTAGTAAATAAAAAGGAAACGGTTAGAAAAAGAATAAATAAATATTTTGTGTTTATTTATAACTACATCATGAAGCAGTATTTCCTTCATGTTGGTCCTGTCCTCTTCTCACTGCAGGATTATTAAAGGATTATTTTTTTATCATTCTCAGTTATTTTCTGTTTCATTTCCTAAAAGACAGTAATTTATATATACTTTTTTTTGCATTTATATTTTTTTATTCCTCTAAAGGAATCCCGGGGGAATTAAATAAGAATCCCACCAGGACATATCCATAATCCAACTACAAACTTTTCAGCTCCAATTAGGACCAGTTTTTAATCTAAAAACCTGAAATGACTCAAAAGTATAAAAAAACAACAACAACAACAACAACTCACAAACAATCCAAAACAAATGAAAAGAGAAACTCAGCGCTATGAAGATCTCACCATGCGCCTGGAGGAGGAGATGGAGGACAAACAGGAGCAAAGTGTCTCTTCTGAAAGCAAACATTATCCTCCTTCTGCACTGGATCTTCTTCACGGTGGATTCCTGAGGAACACACTTACATGAGTGAGATCACACCGAGTGCACGTGAATGACAGACTCGGAGACGCGCGACGCGCCGAGCAGCGCACAGGGACACTGCCGCGATATCAGATGATCCGAATCACTGAGGAGTCAACTCATTTAAATCGGTTCGTGATTGGAGAGTCGCGCGAATCGACTCATAAAGATGAGTCTTTTTTTTTTTTTTTTTTTTTTTTTTTAATAATAATAAAGCAAAGGAAATGAATTTGGTATATTTATATGAAGGCGTACTTTTTTTACGTGGAAGATTTATTGATGTAGATAATTAGGCAAATATGAAAAATATTTTTTTTTTAATCAAAAGAAGGTTTAGCAAATGAATATTATATGTGTATCCCTTTTGCTCGCATTATTGCAGAATTAATTGCTTCACAGTTTTTAAAGAGTGCTTATAACACATTTGGAGAAATAACTATATAAATTCAAGTGTGATCAGTGGGTTGTGATTGGCTGGAAGGAGTTCAGGTGTGAATATGGATTGTGAATGGCTGGAAAGTGTAAATAGTGGATTGTGATTGGCTGGAAGAGTTCAGGTGTGATTTGTGTACATGTTATGTTATTTATATTGTGAAAAACAGCTCGAAGTACAAACGCTTCCAAAAGCTTCACTATTGGTAGAGCACAGACATATAATTCACACACACACACACACACACACACACACACCATATTACCCTTATATCTATATATTACAATATAAATAATAAAAAAATCAGAAGCATCCTTTTAATTTATTTGGTCACGTTTTTGATTATGGTATACGGTGATAATCCACAGGTGATGATTCACCTCACACCCACACCTGTATGATCACCTACAGGTCTGATGGTCCGGATCGGCCGCTGTTCCATCCGGGGTGCGTCCGGTGTTTCCTGGGATTGGACTCTTGACTCCACCACGATGATAATCAGAAAAATATCTCACTGAAAATAAACGAAGGAATAAAATAAGACAAAACTGAATTTGTGGATCATGGTGAATCAAAGCACACCTATGATTCAATGCTTCAAATGAATCAAATTGGTGAAATGAGTCAGATTGGGGTTTAGAATGGAGTTTTTGTCCTTTGTATTCTGTAGGGATTTTTAAAAATCCGCCTGTGGCTGAATTTTCCCTTTATTGAGTGATAATGGATGCAAGATGGTTTGTTTTATTATACACCATTTTACAGGAAAATACTCTTCATTTATTATTGATTAATGTATTTTTTATTCATTTAAATATCAATTACTGTACATTGTACTCTGTTACATTCACATTTTTACGGTATTAAATAAAATAATAAAAAATTACTGTACATTTTACGTCTAGTTTTTTTTATCCCTCTGTAGTGACACATTTATTTCTATTAAACGTCAAGAAAGGTTAAAGGCAGGGATTCGGGGAGGTGTAACTCGAACAGTCGATAAGGCGCAATCAGGGACGCGCAGTGTGTCTATTGATGGAGCTCGGCCTCCATTAAAAGAGAGGCAGTGTTTATGAAGGTTAAACCCGCGTCTGATTACAGGCGAAAGAGCAAACACTAATCCCGGCCTCCTGAAAGAGCGAAAGCGTTCAACTGTGTCGACCTGATTACACACACACACACACACACACACACGCACACACACACTCACGGAATCACCGAATAACAGTAAGAGCAACAGCGCAAAATGTTTTCTTATTCAATTTTACCTTATTTGAAAAGGTAATGAGGCTGGTTATGTGTGTGTGTGTGTGTGTGTGTGTGTGTGTGTGTGTGTGTGTGTGTGTGTGTGTGTGTGTGTGTGTGTGTGCAGTAGGGGGCAGCACATTCCCCAGCTCCACCCCCTTCCATGTTTTTTTTTAGTATCTTATTGTTTATTTTCCAATAATGAAAATGTAATCGTCCATACCCGTCTGAGAAATAATAAATAAATAAAATGATGCATATATTTATATATTTTCCACAATATTTATACAATAATTTTTGTAAAAACCTTCCTTGTTACGATCTTGCGCTTTGGCGAATGAGTGTGGAGCAGGTGCAGCTCAGGACTCGGTCCAGGTGTCAATCAAATCACAGGTGCATCACACACACACACACACACACACACACACACACACACACACACACACACACACAGAGAAACAAAACTGAAAAGAATCCATGAAAAGAAGAGTTTAGTTTCAGATGTTATTCGGATAAAAGGCTCGAAAAATAGGATTAAAAGGAAAAAGGGTTCGGGTTCGTACCATGAAGTTGGACACACATGATTGGATGCAGGTTGGATTCCCCTGTGCACAAAGATGGAGATCTCCATGTAGGTCTGCTTATCGTGGACTGCAGTGGAAGATCTCCTCACCTCTCCTGACTTTATGAACAGCCTTGTGGATGAATGGATCTCCGTAAAAAGCTCCACATAATCCACCGGAAGATCTTCCCAGAGGAGTGGAGCTTATTATATGCACGAACGGATTGTAAATGTGACATGGGATGTTCAAAATATATATATATAAAGATATATATATTATAATAGATATATATATATATATATATATATAAATATAAATATATATATATATATTCTTGTCCACATGGTGTAGTTATTAATAATATCGCAGCTTTAAGATTGATTCATTCATTCTGAAATAAAGAGACCCGATTTAAAAATCAACATCGGACCCAACATCGAGCTTAAAGACCATCGTTAATTATTCAGAATTCTGAGGTTTATCGCAAAGAGAGGAAAACACAATAAAGAGTAAAAAGAATAAAACACACAAACCACAAATCAATGAAAAGAGTAAAAGGAAAGTAAATGAGATGAAATGACTCACTGCGGTTCGGATTGATTGTGAACACTCGGGACAGGCGGAGGAACAGGCGAACGCCGCCCCGCCGTGGAGATTCGATTCACGAAAGATTCGACTCGTCTGGGTGGTTTTGGTTGTACAGACTGAACGATGAGGTTTACTGGATGGATGGATGGATGGATGGATGGATGGATGGATGGGTCACGCGGTCAAATCCCCACCTAGCACCACCATGAGCAGATCCTTCAACCTCCAACTGATCAATCTACTTCCCACAAGACCATCTCAGACCATCACCATCTATCTATCTATCTATCTATCTATCTGAGTGTCTGTCTGCTTGTATATCCATCCACTCATCCTATCCACCAACCATTCTATCTATCTATCTATCTATCAATCTCTCTGTCTGTCTATCAATCTAACTATCAATCTATATATCTATCTATCTGTCTGTCTAACTATATATCTGTCTGTCTATCTATCTATCTATCTGTCTGTCTGTCTATCTATCTATCTATCCATCTATCTGTCTGTTCATCCACCCATCCTACCCACCAACCATTCTGTCTATCTATCTGTCTATCCATCTATCTATCTGAGTGTCCGTCTGTCTATCCATCCACCCATCCTACCCACCAACCACTTTATCTATCTATCTATCAGTCTGTCTGTCTGTCTGTCTATCAATCTAAACTCTATCTATATATATATATATATATATATATATATATATATATATATATATATATATATATATATATATATATATATATATATGTCTAACTATATATATGTCTGTCTGTCTATCTATCTGTCTGTTTATCTATCTATCCACCTATCCGTCTGTTCATCCACCCATCCTACCCACCAACCATTCTGTCTATCTATCTGTCTATCTATCTGTCTGTCTGTCTGTCTGTCTATCTATCAGTCAGTCAGTCAGTCTGTGTATCTATCTATAAATCTATCTGTCTGTCTGTCTGTCTGTCTATCTATATATCTGTCGGCATTTAAATGGCATTACAACCTGGACCCTCTGTTTATATTAATTATAATCCAAATCCATCCTCAAAGTCCTTGAAAGTTCTTCTGCTATTTTCACAACTCTCAGCCACATTTCTCTCTCTTACCTCTCTCTCTTTCTTACCTCTCTCTCTTTCTTGCCTCTCTCTCACTATCTCTCACCTCTCTTAGTATCTCTCCCTCTCCTCAGAAAATCTCCAGAAATGCTCTTTCCCTGTTCGCAGAACGACTGCCTGTATTAAAAATGCAAATAAAACATACATGTAAGAAAAAAAAAAACATTCCTTGGTAAAATTCCAGACCCGTTCCGCGATTCCGACACTATAAATAATTCACTTCACATTCATCCTTAATAACCCAGCTGAGTGCTTTTCATTCTGTCTACGAATAAAAAGCAGGAGAAAAACTTTTCCCAGGATGTGTGTGTGTTTTTTAGTTAATCAGGTGTCGTGACCTTCGGTGTTACAGGGTTCAAAATACCTCAGTGAAAATATAAGGCGTGAGAATATCGGGGTCCTGGAGGAGTTCCGAGAGGACATTTTTTTGCTGACGTTAAGGACTAGAGGAACTCTGTGTGTGTGTGTGTGTGTGTGTGTGTGTGTGTTTCTGCTGAGGTCATGTATATTGTAGAATAATAAATCACTGGCATTCCCTTTATCTATAGATCTCTGTAATATGAAGTGCTGGTGATCGGAAAATGTGCTTTTATGCCATAAGCGTTAACATAAACATTTCCTTAAGGACCTCAGGAAGGATGGGGATAAGGAAGGAGCGTATTCGGATTGTGAACTTGTGTACGAGAAGGAACCAATAAGTTCACGTGGATAATGATGGATATTAATAAACGAAGAAGACTTGTTCAGAGGACCTGTTTAAAACCCATGCCCAACTTTATACGCCGGTCATAAACCTTGGAGTAACGATGATGAATAATTTGGTGGCCTGAAATGGATCTACACTGCTCTCCTGAGTCGTTTGTGCTCCAGTCATGATGGAAGATGTCATTCAGAAATGATTTGTGGATGCATTAAGGACAGTATCAGCGGTGACAGCTGTTATGTGGAGGCTGGATTTAAAGAGATAAAAGGAGGATCAATCTGGTTTTATGTGTATACCAGGGAGCCAGAATAGATATTAAACAGAGACAGTATGTCTGTCTCTCTCTCTCTCTCTCTATTTCATCACAGGTTCTCATACACGCCATGGATGTAAAGATGGACAGTGATGCAGTGAAAGAGAAAAAAAGAGAGAGAGAGAGAGAGAGCGAGCGTGATCATCGGCCCCCTCTGTTCTGCTGGACTCCATGACGGCTAATGCGGAGCTAATTTTTAAAAAGCTTTCCGAGCGGAGCACTCTGAACGCGTTTTGAAAGCATTCGCTGCAAGCGGCGTGGAGGCATTACGCTCGGAGTGCTGCGTCCGTGTGTGCAAACACAGCGCCGTCAGCACAAGCAGGGAGCGGATGTAAGGCTTTTTCCGAGTCTCTAAACGAGCGAGCGTGATAATGCTGGACGCATCGATCGGAATCATTAGAAAGAAAAAAAAATCACTCACACAGCAATTTGTGCTGCATTGTTTTCAAAACACAACCACCGATGTCAAGCAGTAATGGACTGGAGGTGAGAGTGCAGTCACCTCTGGTGGTGGCCCTGATGGTGTGTGTGCTTGTGCAAATCACAGTACTTTCAAGTTAAGCCTCCTTGTACTACTACTGTAATGGGGCTGTCACATGCTTTACAGAGACCACGCCTACTGAGTGGATCAGAGGCCACGTATCCATGACAATGGATGACACTGAGTTCACACCCCCTACATAGTGAAGGAATCAGAGGCCATGACTCTTCGTAGGAGCAGAATAAATCTGAGGCCACAACTCCTTCATAACATTTGACGTTAAAAGGATCGGAAGCCACGCCCCTTTCATAGTGGCCATGCCTCCCTTACAATGACAGTATGAGAGGCCACACCCCCTTCATGGTGGTTGTATGGACCAAAGGCCACGCCTCCTTCACCATAGTTAACTCGTACAGCATTAGGGGACACAATCCATTTTTACAGTGGGAATAAATCAGAGGCCACACCTCCTTCACAATGATTGACAGTGACAAGATGAGAAGCCACACCCCCTTCACAGAGATGAGAGGTATATTTCACCTGGACAGTCATCATTTAATTATCAGTGTCACTGGGGTGTTTTTAGCCTGAATGAGCCTAAGCATCATCAATTATTCAGCGTCTGGACAGTCATTTACTCTTAAAGCCTCCTAAGACAGGAAATACACTTATGGTTTATTATTTTTTATAAAAAGTCTTTCACACAGAAGTGAAAGAGATGTAAAGGTGTTTATCCACCTCCATCCCACACAGTTCCTGCTACGCTACGCTGTAGTGATTATACAGACACACAAGGCAGAAATGTGAGAGCGGTGACAGGAAAAGAGGGAGGCAGGAAACCCACAAGACGTGTACAAGTAACCAAAGAAACGTTATTTTATTGTATAATATTCCCAAAACAACAAACTGATTTTCATATTATTCCTTGAGAGTGATAGAAAAAAAAAAAAGATTTCACAGCAACTTTGTCTCCATTAAGGCAATTAATAAAAAGTGAGAGAAAACAAATATGTAATTATTTATTCTCTATAAATAAATAGGAAAGGTAGATACAAAACAACCGATTGTACGGGCTTTAAGAAAGATGTAAACATTACGTTGTGGATAAAGCTTAAAGCTGCAGTGTGTGGCCCAGACACAATTTTTTGGGGAAGATGTTTGGAAGAAACCAGACAATGCAGAGGAAACCTGGTGAGAACGTGTGAAACGTGGCACAGACTCAGGATCAGTCCTGGTGATTCAAGGACTTGTAGGACGACTATAGAAATGGAAAATATTGCTCAGCTCAGCTTGAATTCTGGGAGTGTGGTGCAAAATTAACATAGAAAATATCTTTTATTTGATTACTTAAAAGGAAGTGCAAACAAATTGAGAGATACATAAAAATGTTGACAATAGGAAGATATCAAATCTTTTTATATATCGAGCAGCCCTAATTACATGTATATTTATTTCAATTTTTTAATTAATTACTTTGATCATTTATCATGAGCAAGCGAAATCCAAATAATTTCCCTATGGGATGAAAAAAAAAAATCGGATTCAGATTCTTATGATAAAAACTCGTTGCATGCACATGGCTTGAGTCCATTTAAATACGTGGGGAAGTTTCTTTGTAGGCCATAAATACATTATATATTAATTTAAAAGAAAACGCGTTACTTTCATCTGTATTGTTTATTGCAAATCCGATTGTAAATGTAGTGCTCAAAATTACGATAAAATCACCCTTGATTTTTCATACGAATGCTACGTGTTTGAATAAATAATTATAATGCATTATAATGTATTCAGAGGCTATTATTCTGTACATATTGCCTTTATAGTAAGTGCTACTAGTTTCATAGGGAAGTAAACAACACTGCACTTTTTTCCTTGATATAACACACACTATATTAATAATATTAATAATGATATCATTTTATTACCGTATATATGTATTTATATTCAAGTTTAAAGTAGCCTCATTTCTAGTCATTTTATTTTAAGTCAGCTATTAAGATTATAAACATAGTAGTAAAAAAACAACATTATGCAAAATAGGCAATGGGGGGAAACATTTTGTGTGTAAATGGTAAGAATGCGGGGTGTTAACGTGTCTCTGTTAGATTTCACAGTGCATAAATACAGTTCTGAGTACCCTGATTAGGCGAGATCAGTCCTCATCACCACGCCGCTGCAGATCCTGGCAGGCGCTGCGTGTTTTCCTCACCCCGTCACCGCGAGTGCGTGTGGTGGAGCTCCGTCTTTTATCCGGATCGTGAGACTGACGTGTGTTATGATGTACGGTTTTAACCGCCACGTGATGATTAAGCTCCGAAGCTGGGGGGGAAAAAAAACGAGAGTTAGAAAGGTTATATCTTGGATTAGATTTAGTATTTTCTGCATTTTATGACTCACTCGTCGCTTGCTACGGGGGTGTTGTAGCTCTGGAACAGCGGCTGGACGAAGAGGCCCAGAGTTCCGATCAAACACACGAGGATGAAAACCCAGAGAAACAAACGGTCGATCACCATGGCAACGTACTTCCAGTCCTCAATGACCTGAAAGTCCACACAAGTGTATTTTTAAGGGTGCATGGACACATTTAAGTTGCTAGGTGGTTGCTAGACTGTTGTTAGGGTTTGTACGGGGGTCTCACTCTGCTGTTTCAGATGGTTGCTAGGGTGGTGCTATTATATTCCAGATAGTGTTGCCCTGTGGTTGCCTTGCTAACCCACTTGGTTGCTAGGTGGGTGCTTTGATGTTAGGATGTCGCTATCATACCCCATGTTGGTTTCTGGGGTGTTGCTCTTTGGTCCCTCTGCCTAAAATAAAAGCCCTTCAAAGGGCCACTTTGGAACGTTGCTACGAGCAACCATCAATCCTTCTGTGCAGTGGTTTCAGTCATCTGTGGTCTTACTCACCCCTTCATCATCATCCTCGCTCTTCATGCGTTCAGCAATGAAGCGAACGCCCTCTACGGCCGCATCCACCTCAGTGTCACCCTTGACTCGCACCCTCTGCCCAAACTCGGAGCCCTCGGGCAGCTCGGCCGTCCTCCAGGCGCCCAGAGCGAACGCGTCGCTGGAGAACGACTTGCTGCGGTGTTTCCTCCTGAACCTTTCGCGCACGTTAGAGCGACCCGGCCGCCGCATGAGCAGGAAGACGGGCAGCTGGTGCAGGAAGACGCGCTGCACCCAGGCGGGCATGTGGTGTGTGGACGGCGAGCGGTGGTGCACGTTCAGCACGCACACACTGGTCACGATGGAGAAGGTCACCAGCACCATGGTGAACATCAGGTACTTTCCGATCAGCGGAACGGCCAGCGAGGTGGGCGGGACGATCTTGGAGATGAGTAAGAGGAAGACGGTGAGGGCCAGAAGCACCGAGATGCACAGCGTCATCTTCTCACCGCAGTCTGATGGCAAGTAGAAGACGAGAACGGCCAGGGAGGTGATGAGCACGCACGGGATGATGAGGTTGATGGTGTAAAACAGCGGCTTGCGTCGGATCACGAAGTCGTACGTGATGTCCATGTAGGTGAGGTCGTCCGGGTCTTCGTTCTTGCGGCCCGGCAGAGACACGATGTCCCACTCGCCGCTAGGCGTGTAGTCGTCCCGGCTGGCGAAGTCAGAGATCAGCACCAGGTCGAGCTCGGTGCGGTCGTACGTCCAAGAGCGGAACTTCAGCGTGCAGTTCTGCTGGTCAAAGGGGAAGTTACGGACCTCGATGGCGCAGGCGCTCCGGTAGATGGCCGGAGGAAGCCAGAACACGTCGCCTGTATTGGAGACGATGGCGTTGCTGTAGAAGGACACTTCATACACGCCGTCTGCACTGTGACAGAGCGGAATTGGCAGGTCATGAACATGCTTTACAGCCACTCAGATAATTATTGTGCTTTTAAAAATCACAGATCATAAAATCTGATTTTTATTTAGCATTCTGCAGGAGATTCAGGAGTCTTTCTCAAGCAAGCAGTCATAATGTAAAATATGCAACATCTAAATATATAAATAGAAAAGAAATAAATGAATATGTGCATATATTCCTTTTCACCATAAACTGGTTGCATAATTGAGATAATTGTATGTGTGTGCATTAAAATGTGAATAATATGCATTAACTAAGCTAGTGCCTAATCTGTCCTCATTTCCCTTCTCCTTCATATACAGTTCCTCAATTAAAAACGAGCAGTGGCTTATTTTAGTAAGGGATTACGCGGGCTGCCTGTCGAGATGCCTCTTCGTCAAATTCGCTTCATGATCACATGTCGTAACTGCTTTTCATTTTGTTTATTTACATCTTTAAACATCTGTTTCCATCCTCCCCTGTTGTCGTGACTGATACTGCTTTATGAACTAAACAGAGCTCCAGATAAACTTACAAAACACATGGTTCGGTACGTACCGCGATTTATAAGTCATTGTTCAGTTTGCACAGTTACACAGTTATCATCGTTATTATTATTATTATTATTATTATTATCACTTGTAATCAACATTTGAAAAGTTTACAATAAAAAAAAAAAAAAAATATATATATATATATATATATATATATATATATATATATATATATATCTATATATATATATATATATATATATATATATATATATAAATACCTGCTTGGTTATAATAATTATATATTATAATTATAATTATATTTATAATATTATTAATTTATTTATATAATATATATATTTTATTTATAAAAACAGAATAAATAATTTTAAGGGGCACGGTGGCTTAGTGGTTAGCACGTTCGCCTCACACCGCCAGGATCCGGGTTCGATTCCCGTCTCGGCCATGTGTGTGTGTGGAGTTTGTGCATGTTCTCCCCGTGCCTCAGGGGGTTTTTCTCCGGGTTCTCCGGTTTCCTCCCCCGGTCCAAAAACATGCACGGTAGGTTGATTGGCACCTTGGAAAATTGTCCCTAGTGTGTGTGTGTGTGTGTGCCCTGCGATGGGTTGGCATTCCATCCAGGGTGTATCCTGCCTTAATGCCCATAGACGCCTGAGATAGGCACAGGCTCCCCGTGACAAGATCGGATAAAGCGGTAGAAGATGAATGAATGAATGAATAAATAATTTGAATAAATGAATACAATTTTATTTTATTAGACAAATAGGAAACACTAATTAATTATTTATTACAGGATTTGGGGAACACTCCTGTATCTCCTGGAGAATGCTTAATAAAATACAAAATGCATAAAAATAGATTTTCCGATCTGTTTCCTGTAGAAATAATTGCGGAATGATAAACGATCGCACGGATTTATTTCATAAAAAGACTCAGGTGCGTTCAGATTCAAGCAACCTGAACCGGGTTTTATTTATGTAGCCTTTACTTTCCCTAGAGGAACTTCAACGTACTTGTTGTAGAGGACGATATCAGGAAGCCAGATGTGCTGCGAGGGGATTCGTAGTTTCTGGATGCCGTCGTATTTGTCGGGATCCCAGACGAGTCTGTAGTCGTTCCACTCCTGCAGAGACAACAATCTATTCTATTCTTCATTATAGGCAGTTATAGTTAGGATAGGTTTAATCCCAAATGCTTTACTGTACACTATAGGTGCTCACTACATAACGCACTAGACTCCATTTAAAAATCAATCCTGAAGAAAAGTTACATGGAACATGGTTTTTTTAAGGACCTTAATATTTAATTAGAAATAAAATACACCCTATTTGGCAGGAGTTTTTACAACGATTTTCCTGCCACATTGGCACAAGAGTCGTTTATTCGAAATGTTTAGAAAGCGCTTTTATATTACTAAATGCATTAAAATACACATGAGCTGCAGGTAAGATCACCTGTGTGAGCCACACGTTCGTCGTCATGATCTGTTCCCTCTCGTTCTGCAAGAAAGAGTAAAAGAGTAAATGAGCGAAGGATTAGAAAAGTCTAGATTGTAAACAGGGTGTGTGTGTGTGTGTGTGTGTGTCCCTCACCACGCTGATCAGCTGAGCCAGGGACACTTTTATGCCGACGGTGACCTGCTGACTTTTATTAATCGCCGGCCTGATCAGTTTATTGTAACGATCGGAACCGAGGAGAAAATCCACCAACTTCTCCTCAGCATCAGCTGATTGGGAACCTGAGGCAAAAACACACACACACACACACACATAATACACATAATGCATCATCTAACATCAAATGTCATAGTTGTATGATTTGTCGTATTAACCATATATATATATATATATATATATATATATATATATATATATATATATATATATATATATATATATATATATCCAGTAAAACTCTGCTATAGGTAGCAGATACCAGTAAAACTTCCCAAAAGTTACCATGGAATAAATTACCACTTAACAACATGGCAGGATTAAAGAGGGTAACGAGGACGTTCGTCAGGGAAGAAAAAGTGCAGAGGATTAGTGTTGCGCATCTAAACGTTGCTAAAGCAGCAGTGATTGAACGAGCAAAATCTATTTAAAAGTGATGGACAAGGAGGCAGTAATTCCCACTGCTGAGCAACATGATCATTTAGTTGGCTGTGTCTCATTACTTCTCACTTTTTAGCCTTTGCAAAGTCACAATTTTTGTGTGCGTGATGATTTTGGATCCCGATATCTTTTTCATCCGTCCTTAAACGCCTTATAATGATGTCTTAATGATGGCTAAGATTGATTTCTGCCTGGCATGAGACATCAAGAAACAGTATAGTGCTGAAACCGAGGCAACACTAACAAGGTGAATTACCCTGGATTTTACCCAGAGGACTGTAAAATATGAATGCAGCTTCCAGAACAATACATACAGGATGCAGACAGACTCGTACAACCTATAGCAACAAAAAACCATCATGGATAAAGATCAGAAAGGTCAAAGTGTCAGTCAACCTGCATGAGGTCTATATATTCTGCAGAAAAGAACAGAAAAATTCAACACTATCATTATTGATTTTCTAAACTTTAATATGAAAAGATCCCTATATATATATATATATATATATATATATATATATATATATATTATATATACAATATGGGTGTAAATGAATCCCTTTGCTTTCGACTCCAGTAAAATGAAAGCTCCTACATTTATATTTCTACCCGAATAAAAGCATTAAAAGTTCTTGCTTTTGAAACAGACACAAGTATGAAAAGTAAAAGCAGTGATGTGAATAATGGATGCCAGTTCAGTGTTCCATTCTCCTGCACATCAGACCTTTATAAGGAGAGAGATTTCTACAGACTTGCTCCCCCTCAGAGAACCCTTTACTCTACACACACACATACACACACACAGAGCAGGAACGTAGGGTTACACTACACAATGCAGTGGAGTGAAAAGTTAAATATTACACATTCAAGTGTCATTTCTTTTCCCAGAATTAGGGCTGTCATAATGATCGCAAATTCGTTTAAACGGCACTAATTTAATAAACGCATGATTTAATACACTCTGAACAAATAAAAAGACCAAATTAATACAGAAACTCCAGTCTGTGGCCTTC
Organism: Kryptopterus vitreolus; assembly: GCA_030449085.1. Classification (NCBI taxonomy): domain Eukaryota; kingdom Metazoa; phylum Chordata; class Actinopteri; order Siluriformes; family Siluridae; genus Kryptopterus; species Kryptopterus vitreolus. The sequence continues at coordinate 3,754,456 of JACRUU010000028.1, read as the reverse complement.
AATAATTACAGCCTTGACCTCTCCTCAGCAGACTGAGGGAAAGAATGCAAAACCCCCGGGATATCATTTTTAAAGGAGCCATGCACCATATGTTTTTAGGTTTTTCCACCATGTTTGTGTCTGACAAGCTGCAGTGTAGAATAAATACATTCCAAAAAGTTCACATGTTCCAAACAGCATGAATGTTTATATATATATATAAATAAATATGCCCTTTATTTAAGACCTGAAGCACAAATCTGTGATTATTTTATCTTTTCCTGACACATGCTGAATTAATACATTATAGCGCCACAAACCATTTGCAGAAAACCCTCTGGCTTTTCCATTTTTTTAAGGGAAAAAACTTATAATCGGTGTAGACGTTAATCCCCTTTGCCCTATTTGACACATAAATCCCAAAGTGTTAGATGGCCAGAGTCGGGGCCAAAAGACTTCTCCGTTACAGTAAAATACATCCTTTGATGTTGGTTTAACTTTTTATAAAAGTAGGGCACAGACCTGTTCAACCATTAGTGCTGCACCTATCACAAAAAACTGCCTTAATGAAGTGTTTTAAGCTGCTTACGTAACTGTCACACACACACACACACACACACACACACACACACACAAGTTGTCCCCATGAAATTTTACTTTAGGGAATTAAAAAAAAAAAAAGGTTCAGTCACTGTATAAAAAGTTTGGACAAGTTTTGTGCGAATTGCTAGACAATTTGAATAATTGTTTCCTTTGATAAAACTATATACAGTAATTGTAATATAATTATCCTTTTTGTGATGTTGAAATTCAGTTCCCATATTTTTATAATTTACGATTATTATTTCATTTAACAAATGTCTTATTTTAAAAAATGCTTAATGAATACTAATTATTATTTTATAATGATTATTTTTAAATGATTACATTGTTTTGTGCACCAGTATTTCACTGTATTCATCAAAGTCTCCTGAAGTAGCTGTTGCTTATTACACACATAGGGCCACATAATACACCCCGAACTGAGAGACATCTTTTTATACTTCCGTATTTAAATAGATTTTATCTTAGCGTTATCATATAGTGTGACTTCCTTGGCTTATAAAGTAACGCTGGTTAATGGAGCATGGATGTAAATTCGCACAGACCCATTTGCTGAAATTATCGTTTAATCAAAAACACCGTTTCCGCTTTTGTTTTATTCACCTTCCATTATCTTCCATCATCCGCACGCCTGAGTGCTAGAGTATTTATAAACACGCCAAAGGTTAAATATTCTGTAATGGAGTTAAAGTACATCTCTCTTTACTACGCATTTTCCTCGCGTGGATCTTAAGTCTGGAGTGTTTCTTTCTGTCGTGGAGATAAATGGACCTAAACATGGTTTTGGCTGTCAAGCCAATCTCGCGGAACAATTTCGAAAGCGCAATTTCCCGAAGATCTGATTTCCGTAAAATGTTTACCGCCGGAGAACGCTCTTCAGAACAATATCACTCAGGCTTTTAGGGGAGAGCAGGATGAAGGACATCGCGACCCTGATTGGATTTTGCGTCTGGGCTTTCATTTCGAATTTGGAATTGAAATTGCTCATTGTTCAACATCCGAAGATGAAGCGCACTTCACAGTGGATTCCGCAAAACAACTTTTGTTTATGAACCTGGAATACCGTTATACTTCCAATACGCTTCTCTATCACACAAGCAGAAGTAGATTAATTAGGAATATGTAAACTCTCTTGCTAGCATAACTTTACTATATCATATTGCAAATGTTTACTATGAGTTGACAGACAACATTTGACGTTAAAAACGTTAAGGACTATGACTGTCCAGCCATTTTACTCGTTTGTGTCTGTATTAATGAACTTAACTATCCAAGTTGCCATAACATCAACAAATTACCACCTGAAGCTAATTCATTTCTTACTCGTCCACCTCTTTGGAACATTGACTTTTATGGAATCTAATCTGTGATTTTGTGTTTCCATATATGAGAATTTGTTGCTTTATTCCATCCCTCCATCACTTCGCCCATCACTATTTCTGCATCCCAAAACCATTATCATTTCCCTCGAACTAATTATCTTGCCTAAATATGAGGGAGGGAAAGAAGTGTGCACGGGAGAAAAGAGAGTGCGAGATGAGACTCGTGGTTAATGCTGCACCAGAGTCGGAGCCAACCTTTCTAAATCCATGTGAAGCACTAAAGCTGCTGACCAGCAGGAAAAACCAATATTTCACCTGGGGAGCATTCTGAGAGATAGAGAATGAGAGACAGAAATACCTTCCTAGTGCACTTCGTATGCTTAATAATTTAAGAATACACACCATTCCTGTCTGTGTGTGACAAACACGTAGTCTGACAGTACAGCCAAAGAAAAAAAACTAAACTAAATGGACTAGGCATATAAGAGAGTCGTATAGGATTTAGGGCAGAGCCGTAATCATTTAACCCTTGCCGTCACAACACTACCACTTCCATGCACTTATCCATGCCATATTGAGCCTGAGAGATGTTTATCAGTAGAAGTGCTGAGGTATCAGAAGTGAAGTTCTACACACCGATTGCTGCTCCTGTACATGTAACTATAATTCAGGCACCGCTCAATGCACTCTAAGGTTCCTAGTTCCGCATTAGTGCCCATATTTTGTTTCAAACCTTGCAAAACGAACACTCGGTGAGCCATCATACTCGTGCTGGAGCTCTGCCAGACATCCATAAACCACATGGTGCTCTTCTACCAACTGCCATCATGCCCTACATCGCTTCATCCCAACAGGAAGTGTCTCCATCTTCCCATAGCGAACGAACCGCTCTGTCTACCTATAACACAGAGTGTGAGTAAACCTTCTCTTCAGATCACTCGCACTTTACATTTAATAACTTCATAAATCCATGCAAGCTAAAATACCACATCAGGTAGATAATAAAACTCTTATTTACAATAATAACAAATAATTAGGACATACTTTTAAAGATGAAATTAAAGAATAAAGAGAGAAAGAAAGGAAGGAAGGAGAGGAGAGAGAAAGAAACAAAATAAATGACTGAATGAATTCAAGTGAGAAGATTAATGAATGAATAAAATTACAGTAAGAAAGAAAGAAAGAATATTAAATATTGAATAACAGAAAGAAAGAAAGAAAATGAATGAGTGATTGAATTCAAGAAAGAGAGAAATGAATGAATGAATAGAATTACAATAAGAAAGAAAATTAATACGTGATTGAATTAAAGTAAGAAAGTAAAGAAAGAAAACAAATTCCCCTCATGTATTACATTTTATATACATATATATATATATATATATATATATATATATATATGTGGTAGGTGAGCTGGGAGGTGGTTAAGGTGTTGGACTCTGGACCGGAAGATCACAGGTTCAAACCCTACCACCACCACCAAGCTGCCACTAGTGGGCCCTTGAGCAAGGCCCTTAACCCTCAATTGCTCAGTTGTAAGTCGCTCTGGTTAAGGGCGTCTGCCAAATGCTGCAAATGTAAATATAATACAGTATACAGCATACAGCCATAAGTATTGGGACACCTGACTTTTCCTCCCATTTGTGCTTCTTCCCCAAAAAGTTCGAGGAACACAAATAGTCACACAAATGTCGTTGTATGTAAACGCACAAACTTTTCCCATCACCGGAACTGGGAGACCCAAACAGACCTGCTGGGTTGGAGCGGAAGATCTGCTATTGAGCTCCAAACCCATTGAACACATTCTGAATGGTGACTGCACCCCAGGCCTCGAACCTCTGACCTGCACCAGTACCTGACTTTACTAACACAGGAAGCGATCTCCACACAAGAGGAACATCTACAGTGGACATCAGTTTAAACGGCATGACGAGAGCTCTGAGGATTCTTAATCTCTGTTAATAGAAATCCAAGCACAAACACACACACACACACACACACACACCATTATTCCTTGAGAATTCAATTATTTAATAACAACTGTACAATGGTACTATAATGGAAATCTGTTTTACTTCTATTAAAGTAAAAAACGAAAAGTATTTACTGATAATTTTTTGGCACATATTGTTATTTAGGGCACGGTGGTTTAGTGGTTAGAACGGAGTGTTCGCCTCACACCGACAGGGTCTGGGTTCGATTCCCGTCTCGGCCATGTGTGTGTGGAGTTTGTGCATGTTCTCCCCGTGCCTCAGGGGTTTTTTCTCCGGGTTCTCCGGTTTCCTCCCCCGGTCCAAAAACATGCACGGTAGGTTGATTGGCACCTTGGAAAAAATTGTCCCTAGTGTATGAATGTGTGTGTGAATGTGTGTGTGTGTGTGTGTGTGTGACCTGCGATGGGTTGGCATTCCATCCAGGGTGTATCCTGCCTTAATGCCCATAGACGCCTGAGATAGACACAGACTCCCCGTGACCCGAGGGAAGATCGGATAAAGCGCTAGAAGATGAATGAATGAATATTGTTATTTATGTTAATTAAATTCTATAATGTTAATAGACTTCATATACTTGTGAATGAAAACTTCCAATTCTCTGCTGTAATAAAGCAACATCAGGACAACTTTAAATGGACTGAAAAATGGAAATGATGAGGTAAACACGCAAATACAAATGTATAATATTATATTATTATAAGTATTGAGAAACATTAGTCATGTGTTTATGCTAATTACTGTTACCTCACCTCACCTCAGGTACCTCAGTGTACTTACTGCACGCCTGAAGGAAAAACACAAAGACTCCTAACGGCCAGTTCGCTGCCATCGTCTTCTTCATCATCATCACCCCATCAACTTCTTCTCCTTCTTCTTCTTGTCTTTTTTTTTTTACTTCAGTCTTTCTTCTAAAACCCTGAAAGCGGAGGAGAAAAGACGCTTCACCGCCGCTTCACTCCACTGACCGTTACACAGGGAAGACGCGCGCGCAAGTACAAAGCGTGAGGGCGGGAGTGGGGCTGAGAGGGAGGGGGGGGAGGGGGGGGGGGGGGGTTTTGCGCGCGCACTTTCTTTCCCTTCAAATGGCGCCAAAATATTTATATATTTTTTCTTCTTTAAAACAAAAAAAAGAGAATTCGGGGAGTAAATAAAGCACAGGAACGCGTTGTGTTTATTGTTGTTGTTGTTGTTGTTGTTGTTGTTGTTGTTGTTGATTATGATTATTATTCGTCATTATTGTTTATTCATTGTTTTATTTAATTATTTCATTATCAGTTTTTTTTTTATTGTTTTGCTGGGTGCCCAAAGAAAGAAAGGAAGAGAGAAAGGAGGGAGGGAAGGAAGAAAGAAAGAGAGAAAGGAAGGGAGAAGGAAAAAAGAGAAAGGAGAGAGGGAAGGAAGGAAGAGAGAAAGGAAGGGAGAAAGGAGAGAGGGAAGGAAAAAAGTGAGAAAGGAAGAAAGGAGAGAGGGAAGGGAAAAAGAGAGAAAGGAGAGAGAGAAGGAAAAAAGAGAAAGGAGAGAGAAGGAAGGAAGGAAGAAGGAGAGAGGGAAAGGAGAGGAGGGAAGGAAGAAAGAGAGAAAGGAAGGAAGGAGAGAGGGAAGGAAAAAAGGGAGAAGGAGAAAGGAGAGAGGGAGGGAAGGAAGTGAGGAAGGAAGAAAGGAGAGAGGGAAGGAAGGAAGAGAGAAAAGAAGGAAGGAAGAAAGGAGAGAGGGAAGGAAGAAAGAAAGGAAGGGAGAAAGGAGAAAGAGGGAAGGAAGAAAGAGAAGAAGGAGAGAGAGAGAATGAAAAAAAGGAGAGGAAGAAAGGAGAGAGGGAAGGAAGAAAGAGAGAAAGGAGAGAGAGAAGGAAAAAAGAGAGAAAGGAAGGGAGAAAGGAGAGAGGGAAGGAAGAAAGAGAGAAAGGAGAGAGAGAATGAAAAAAGAGAGAAAGGAGAGAGGGAAGGAAGAAAGAGAGAAAGGAGAGAGAGAAGGAAAAAAGAGAAAGGAAGGGAGAAAGGAGAGAAAGAAGAGGAAGAGAAGAAGAAGAGAGAAGGAGAGAGAGAGAAGGAAAAAAAAAAAAAAAGAAAGAGAGAAAGGAAGGGAGAAAGGAGAGAGGGAAGGAAGAAAGAGAGAAAGGAAGGGAGAAAGAAAGGCAGGGAGGGAGAAAAAAGGAAGAGAGGGAGGGAGAAAGAGAGAGAGAGAGAGAAAGAAAGGGAGAGAGAAAAAAGAAAGGAAGCGAGGGAGGAAGAAACAAGAATGAAAGAAAGAAAGGAAGGAAGCGAAGGGGAAAGGGAGGGAGAAAAGAATGAATGAAAGAAAGAAAAGAAAGAAAGAAAGGAAAGGAGGGAGGGAGGGGAGAAAGAAAAAAATAAGTATATATATATATATATATATATATATATATATATACAATACACACACACACACACACACACACA
>JACRUU010000028.1:3743141-3745641 GCA_030449085.1 Kryptopterus vitreolus | reverse complement strand
GATGGAATGCCAACCCCATCACACAGAACACACACACACACACACACACACACACACACACACACACACACACACACACACACACATTCATACACTAGGGATAATTTTTAAAAAGTGCCAATCAACCTACCGTGCATGTTTTTGGACCGGGGGGAGGAAACCGGAGAACCCGGAGAAAAACCCCCTGAGGCACGGGAAGAACATGCACAAACTCCACACACACATGGCCGAGACGGGAATCGAACCCGGACCCTGGCGGTGTGAGGCGAACGTGATCACCACTAAACCACCGTGCCCGTCTGATGGCCTTCATTGCAACATTAATTGCGTGATTTAAAAAACAAATTGATAATTGTAATATATTGTAATAATATATCATTAATAATAATAATAAACATTATTATTATTTAATAATATATCATTAATATCCTTGTATTAATAGATTTAAAGGTAAATACTTGTGTATTTTTATTCGAGTTTAATTGGAGCACTTTTTAAAAAAAAGTTGCAGAATGTATAAATTTATGGCCTATAATTTTGTTCCTGTGAAAGAGAGAAAGAGAGAGAGAGAGAGAGAGAGAGAGAGAGAGAGAGAGAGAGAGAGAGAGAGAGAGAGAGATGCACGGAGAACGAATGGAAGTGAAAGATATAACGAGTCAAAGAGAGACGAGAAGAATCGCACGTTGTTCCGCTTCTAATTTATATTCTTTTTTCGCCTCTCTCTCTCTCTCTCTCTGTTTTCCATATTCCCTCGCTTTTTCAGCTCCAGTGCTTCTCCTTCCTCCTCTTCCTCCAGGGACTCGTCTAATGAACTTCACATGAACTGTTCAAGTTACTGGACTTTTCTCCAAACTCTTAACAAAAAAAAAAGATGAAAGGCAAGTGGGCGTGGCCTGTCATCTCATTGGCTCAGCCCTTGGCCATATGCTAATGTGGTGTTGGGCGTTGAGAATGAGGGGGCAAGTGAACTTCAGTGTGAACGCTCTGCCACATGCTATCAGTGTTACAGTCTCTCTCTCTCTCTCTCTCTCTCTTTATCCCGCTATCGCATGTGGTGTTTATTCAAGAATGAGTTGAATGCGATTATACGGTGAAAAAGACGCTCGCAGGATTTCACTCGTTAAACACAAACCGAAAGAACGGAGCGAATCCCTACAACCTCGCCAAAACACCATGTATCTGCCTGCATCCATCCATCCATCCATTCATCCATCCGTCCGTCCGTCTATCTATCCATCGCATCAAACTGCTGATAATCATTCCAATCCACAATCATCTTAATGCCTCTTACATTTAATCCTTTATACATCCTTATAACTCCTTTATACATCCTTATAACTCCTTTATACATCCTCATAACTCCTTTATACATCCTCATAACTCCTTTATACATCCTTCTAACTCCTTTATACATCCTTATAACTCCTTTATACATCCTTATAACTTATAACCTTTATACATCCTCATAACTCCTTTATAAATCCTTATAACTCCTTTATACATCCTCATAACTCCTTTATAAATCTTATAACCTTTATACATCCTCATATAACTCCTTTATACATCCTTCTAACTCCTTTATACATCCTTATCCTTTATCCTTTATACATCCTTCTAATTCCTTTATACATCCTCATAACTCCTTTATACAATCCTTATAACTCCTTTATACATCCTCAATAACTCCTTTATACAATCCTTATAACTCCTTTATACATCCTTCTAACTCCTTTATACATCCTTCTAACTCCTTTATACATCCTTATAACTCCTTTATACATCCTTATAACTCCTTTATACATCCTTATAACTCCTTTATACATCCTTATAACTCCTTTATACATCCTCATAACTCCTTTATAAATCCTTATAACTCCTTTATACATCCTTCTAATTCCTTTATACATCCTCATAACTCCTTTAAAATCTTATAACCTTTATACATCCTTAATAACTCCTTTATACATCCTCATAACTCCTTTATACATCCTTAATAACTCCTTTATACATCCTTAATAACTCCTTTATACATCCTCATAACTCCTTTATACATCCTTTATACATCCTCATAACTCCTCCTTTATACATCCTCATAACTCCTTTATAAATCCTTATAACTCCTTTATACATCCTTCTAACATTCCTTTATACATCCTTATAACTCCTTTATACATCCTTATAACTCCTTTATACATCCTCATAACTCCTTTATACATCCTTATAACTCCTTTATACATCCTTATAACTCCTTTATACATCCTTATACTATACTCCTTATAACCTTTATACATCCTCATAACTCCTTTATAAATCCTTATAACTCCTTTATACATCCTTATAACTCCTTTATACATCCTTCTAATTCCTTTATACATCCTTTATACAATAAACTCCTTTCCTTTATACATCCTTATAACTCCTTTATACATCCTTTATTCCTTTATACATCCTTATAACTTATAACCTTTATACATCCTTTTAACTCCTTTATACATCCTAA
>JACRUU010000028.1:3730641-3740641 GCA_030449085.1 Kryptopterus vitreolus | reverse complement strand
TATATATCCATCCATCCATATAGCCATAAATCCATCCACCAATCTATTTATCCATCCATCCATCCGATCATCTATCCGTCTACCCATCTATCTAGTCACCCGTCCATCCATAAATCCATCCACCAATCTATTTATCCATCATCCATCCATTCGATCATCTATCCTTCTACCCATCTATCTAGTCACCCATCCATCCACCAATCTATTTATTCATCCACCCATCCATTTGTCCATCCATCTACCCATCTATCTAATCATCCATCCATCCATCTATCTATCCACACATCCAACCATCCATCCATCCATCTATCTATACATATGCCCATCTATACATTCCTCCATCTATCCACCTATATATACACATCCCTCATTAATCAGGAACTCTTAGTATTCATCCATCTATTCTATCTATCCATCCATATAGCCATAAATCCATCCACCAATCTATTTATTCATCCATTTATCCATTCAATCATCTATCAGTCTACCCATCTATCTAGTCATCCATCCACCCATCTATCTTTTCAAAACCCATCCCATCCCATCCATCTATCCATCTATCTAGTCATCCATCCAACCATCCATCTATTCTATCCATGAATCCATCCACCAATCTATTTATTCATCTACCCATCTACCCATCATCCATCCAACCATCTACCCATCTATCTATTCATCCATTCAGCCCTGAATCCATTTATTCATATATCCACCCATCTATCTATTCAACTATCCATTCATCCATCCATCCATCATCTACCCATCTATCTAGTCATCCATCCAACCATCCATCTATTCTATCCATGAATCCATCCACCAATCTATTTATTCATCCATCCATCTACCGATCTATGTATTCATCCATGAATCCATTTATTCACATGTCCACCCATCTATCTATTCAACTATCCATTCATCCATCCATCTATAAATCTACCCATCCACAGACCCACCTATCTATACACATCCATCATTAATCAGGAACTCTGCTAATATTCAGACCTCACATCTCTCTCTCTCTCTCTCTCTCTCTCTCCTCCTTCTCACACTTTTCGTCCAATGTTACTTTCCCTCGTTTCTTGCCTTGCGTATGTAAATAAGGCTCGTGCCTGTGGCTGGCGAACTCCCCGGACTCAGTCTGACCCAAATTCTGACACATGGCTCGTGTGTGGGTTTAAAGCTGGTTTAAACGAGGTCAGGTTTCACAGCAGGGACGAGTTTGGGATCATCACATCTTTCCCACATTGGTGGAGGTGAAGCTGCAGCCAAACCTCGGCACGGAACAACATGAAAATAAAATGAATAAGTGAATGAGTGAATGTCTGAGGGCCGTCGGCCAATCGGAACATAAACAAGGCGCTTTGTAACGTTAAGGTCCGGCGTGCGCAGCTCGAACCGCACTTGAGGCTCCATCGAAAACAAATCAAACAGGCCTGGTGATGGAGCTGCGCCCTGGAGCTCAGTGCTGGAACTCCACAACCGGCTTTCCAAGGGTCACCATTTTCACAGAGCTTCACCACGAGGCCCAGTCTGATCACCAAGTCCGTAATGAAGATCAGGAAGACGGTGGTGGAGCCAAGAAGACGTTTGAAGGTGGAGACAGCAGTTTCTTTAAACAGTGGTCTCTGTGGTGGAGCTCTGCACTGCTCTGATCTTTACGCATGAGGAAAAGACGAGTGATGAAGCTGCAGGATAACAAATGAAGGAGGCGGATTGGTTTAACAAGGTCCTATGATGGAGCTGCACCATGAGACCTCCTCATAGGTCCTGTGGTTGAGCTGTACAAGGGGACCCATTGAGGCTCGAACATCCCGCGTCCGTCTGTGGTTAAGAGTTTGGATTTCTTGAGCCCTACACAAACAATGGCCGTGTATAATGTCTCCCTCTGCTGGTCACAGTGGAAATGACAAATATTACCACGTAAAAAGAATAAGAGAGAAATACGTTCTATAAACACACATGAATATTTCTGACTCCTGTGCTGAACAGAGACGCAGTGGATTAATACAGAAGACGATGGAGGGGGGGGGGGGCGATGGGGGGGGCGATGGGAGAAAAAAAACATTAGTTTGTCGAAGAGAACATTATACATTTATTACTGAACCACCCTTTGAAATCCAAAAGACTGGGAATTGAGGTCAGAGAGAGAGAGAGAGAGAGAGAGAGAGAGAGAGAGAGAGAGAGAGAGAGAGAGAGAGAGAGAGAGAGAGAGAGAGAGAGGGAGGAAGGACAGAGAGAGAGTAGAAGAGGGAGAAAGAGAGGAAAAGGAAAAAGAGAGAAATAGAAAGGTAGACAGAAAGAGAGGGAGGGAGAGAGAGGAATGAGGGGGAGAGTGAAAGAGAGCGAAAGAGGGAGGAGCGAAAGAGGGAGGAGAGAGACAAAGTAGAAGCAGGAGAGAGAGAGAAAGAGAGAAAGTAGAAGAGGGAGAGAGAGATAAGAGAAAAAGATGAGAGGCAGAGAAAAAAGCAAAGGGAGACAGAAAGTGACAGAGTGAGAGAGTAGAAGAGGGAGAAAGAAAGCGACAGGGAGAGAAGGAGAAAGACAGAAAAATAGAAAGGTAGACAGAGAGGGAGAGAGACAGAGAGAGAGAGAGAGAAAGAGAGACAGGGAGAGAAAAAGAGAGAGAGAGAGAGAGACAGAAAGAGAGAGACAGAGAGAGACAGAAAGAGAGAGAGACAGAGAGAGACAGAGAGAGACAAAGAGAGACAAAGAGAGAGAGACAGAGAGAGAGAGAGAGAGACAAAGAGAGACAGAGAGAGACAGAGACAGGAGACAGGGAGATAGAGAGACAGAGAGAGAGACAGAGAGACAGAAAGAGAGACAAAGAGAGACAGGGAGAGAGACAGAAAGAGAGAGACAGGGAGACAGGGAGAGAGAGACAGAAAGAGAGAGACAGGGAGCAGGGAGAGAGACAGGGAGAAGAGACAGAAAGAGAGAGACAGGGAGAGAGAAATAGAGAGAAAGAGAGACAGACTGAGAGACAGAGAGACAGGGAGAGAGACAAGAAAGAGAGACAGAGAGAGAGAGAGAGAGAGAGAGAGATATGGAGAGAGAGACAGAGAGAGACACAGAGCACAGAGAACAGAGAGAGAGAGAGAGACAGAGAGACAGGGAGAGAGACAGAAAGAGAGACTAACAGCGTCACTAATAAAAACAACTCTCATAGAAAAAAATGTACGAATGTTTGTTAAAAATTTTTATATCAAGCCTTCAAATGATTTGGTTACAGATATTATACATAAGAAACTACATGTTAAACAATACAATTGTATTTTTAATGGAAAACAAATTAAAACCCATTAAAAAAAAAGGATCAGAAGCTCTCATTCGTTTAGCCAAAAAAAAAGAGGAGAAAAAAAAAGGAACACCATAAATAGTAAAAATGAGGTAACTGCTATTGTACCAAGCAGGAGGGAAAACACGTACGTTATAAAGTAAAAAAAAAAAAGGGGGTCGGGGTTTAGTGAAGCGATCCGAGGCGGAGGGGAAGGAGACGTGGTGATGACGGGATGCGATACGAGAGAGAGAGAGAGAGAGAGAGGGAGAGAGGGATGAGTGGAGAACGGCTGAAAGGCATCTGCAGTTAAGACACTACGGGTTTTGCGAGCTACGAGAGCTTAACGACGTGACCGTATAATTACACCTCGCCCGTACTTTTCACTGGCGCACGCACACGCACACACACACACACACACACACACACACACACACACACACACACACACACACACGCGTGTTCGGGTCGAGGCAAGGACGATCAGGGTTATGACAATCCTATAAAGCGTCTATGGCAGGTTATTAGACACGCAAGAGGAGTAAAAACCAGGGAGTGGAAAAGTGGTTTGTTGTGCGTTATTGGGAATTTGTTTCTAGTTCTACCATTGTGTCTAACACACACACACACACACACACACACACACACACACACACACACACACACACACACACACACACACACACACATGTGCACACCCCTGTGCTACCTGATAATACATGAAGAACGAAGCCAGAAAGCTTCCCTGTGAATGACACCAAGTGCTGAACCGTGTAGTGCTGAGCAGGAACTTTTCTTTTCTTCCACACAAGAACTTCCCATTATTATTATTATTATTATTATTTTATTATTATTATTTCCATAATACAGTCAATCAGCCCAGCTTTTGTCCTGAAGTATTGCCCCCCCCCCCCCCCCACACACACACCACACACACACACTCCCCACTCCACTCTGATCCCAACAATTGCAGGGTTTAATCCCCCCCCCCCCTCCATCAGCCGAAAAACATCAAATATGCAACAAGACATATACATTTACTACCCACTAGGGGGCGCCTGGGGAAACCGTGTATGTATTAAAAAAAAGTTTTAGATTGAGCTATAAGAGGGGAAAAAATAAAATATATATATATAAAAAATAGGTGCACATCAGGAGAGATATTGTGGTATAGAGGAGGATATATTTTGTAGATTTTCCAGGTCATAAAATCAAATTAAATTAAATATTTAAAAAAAAAATTATAATAAAAAAACTTGGCTGGTCAAACTATATTTGGAAAAATTCGGATACAAAAATATGCATTTGGTGATGGAAGTATGAATAATAATAAAAAAATTATATATATATATATATATATATATATATATATATATATATATATATATATATATATATATATATATATATATATATATATATATGCAGGAATGAATCATCGAAAATGGATGGCGAGGGGAAACGCGTGTGTATAACCTGCCGAGACGTGACTGTTTAATATTTAATAAAAAAGAAAAACAATAAATAATTAAGACTGAGATGGAAGGAAGACTACATCCTTTTGTTTTCCAGAATAAAAACGCCGGAAAGGAAAAAAAAAAAACGAGGCGTCTCCGGATCGATCGCACGCCGCGAGCGCTCGCAAACCGACGCCAGAGACGAGGACGGACGTGAGACCGGGGAAGCCAGTGTTCTGTACCACACACACACACACACACACACACACACACACACAGGATAAATAACACGAGTAACTAAAATAATCTCTCACACACACACACACACAGTATTCCAATTCTATAAGACTGCTAGACCATAATTGAGCAAAAACCCCACCCTAGATATATAGAAATATGTTTGTTTGTTTTTTTTGGAAGAAAAGAACACAACTTGTTTTCTCGGTGTGTGTTATTCCGTCCCTCTATATTGATACATACATACATTTATATATATGCAATATTTTTATTCGCAAAAGGAAAAAAAAAAAAAAAAAAAAAACATATTGTATTGTATTTACTTCCTTGTACAAGCTAAATTCACACGCTCGGGAATGTTAGTACACACACACACACACACACACACATTAAACGCCACCCTGTACCCACCTGAAAAGAATAAACGCGTAGGAAAGAAAAAAGGGAACATGAATGAGAGAAATGGCAGTGATGGTGTTCGTTTCAACAGAGAACCGTCTTTGGATTCTTGGGATTAGTATACGCGTGTGTGTGTGTGTGTGTTGTGTGTGTGTGTGTGTGTGTGTGTGTGTGTGCTTTTTAACGATCATGTGAAGCTAGTCACGCTATTTTGTACTACGGGAAAAGAAAAGTGTGTGTGTGTGTGAGATTCCCAAAAGGACAAAGTCCAGTGATGGGGAAAGAGTCCACGGTGGGATGGAGTGTGTGTGTTGTGTGTGTGTGTGTGTGTGTGTGAGGTGTGTGGGGGTGTTTTTTAGGAGTGAAAGGGGTCACGTTCGGATCACTCGGAATCCCGCTGGACTTCAGAGGCGTCGGCTCGGCAGATGGGGCAGGTTCTGTTCGCCTGCGGAAAGGGGACGGAGAGGTCAAAGGTCAGATCGATGCGTGACAAATCGGAGATTTACGGTAATCGCAAAGTAGTGAGGTCATGAAATAATAATAATAATAATAATAATAATAATAATAATAATAATAACAATAATAATAATAATTCAATAAATAAAAAACAGAAAATGAATAAGGGAACACACTGCCCCCTATAGGCCAACTCACATAACTACATGTAATATTTTAATTACACATATCGGTGTATCGCACACACAAACACACACACACACACCACACACACACACACACACAGGCAGATAGACAGGGGGATATACAGACAGAGACAGACACATACAGACAGAGAGAGAGACACACACAGACACTGACACACAGGCAGATAGACAGGGGGAGATACAGACAGAGACAGACACACAGACAGACACACAGGCAGACAGACAGGGGGAGACACAGGCAGGCAGACAGAGACACACAGAGAAAGAGATAAGCAGACACACACACACACAAACACACACACACACACACACACACACACACACACACACACACACCTTGAGCCATTTGTCGACACACTTGGCGTGGAATTCGTGATTGCAGGGCAGGACTCTGAGCAGCTGTCGGGACTCAAAGTCACACATGCACACCACACACCTGAAAAACACACACACACACACACACACACACACACACACACACACACACACACACACGTTAAAAGCTAGGACCAGAAAAAAACAATTCCATCTTGGCTTCAAATGTGTTGCTAAAGTGTATTCTAAAGTGTTTCTTTTCAACACACACACACACACACACACACAAGCACGCGCGCACACACGCACACACACACACACACACACACACACACACACACACACACACACACACACACACACACACACACACACACACACCAAGTGTAGTTGACGAAATGACTAATCCACCCCATTAAACATTACTGCTGTACAGTGTGTGTGTGTATATATATACATACGTGTGTGTGTGTGTGTGTGTGTGTGTGTTTTGCTCACAGCGTTTGCTCGGACTGGTGGTTGCTGGGATTGAATCTGTAGGAAGGCAGCTGCTCGATGTCAGCTTTTGTCAGGCCGCGTGGTTTGGCTTCCCCGAGACGTTCGGCGAGGTTCAACAGAGCCTATATACACACACACACACACACACCACACACACACACACACACACACACACACACACACACACACACACACATTAAAAAAGAATAAGAAGTTGGCCACAAAAATACAGAACTGCCCGAATTCCATTCCTTATAAAACCAGAATAAATAAATAAATAAATAAGAAATCGCACCGGGTTTTGAGACCAGGAACGACGGCTCACCTCGTAATTCTCCACTTCTCCGTCGTCTACGTCCAGCTCCAGGCTGATCGCAGGTCCCACCGCAGTAGGCTGCACTGGAAGAACAGAGCTGTGAAAGGAGGAAAAGTGCGTCGTTATTCCGGGATTCCGTGCGCCTTTTCAAACTGGGGAGGAAAAAAAAAATCCGGAAACTTACAGGAAGTATGGGAGGAGGCTGGGGTGATACGGGGGCGGAGCCACGGCTTGCTGGGAGCGGTACCGCCGGCCAGCGATGCGTCGAGGCATGAAGTGTGGATACGGCTGTACGGACATATTTGGGGATATATATTTAAAAGCTTCCGGAAAATTCCTGAATATAGGGAATTGGGGGGTGGAGAACACACAAACAAACAAACAAACAAACAAACAAACGAAAAGAAACACTCACCACTCCGAAGAGCTCCTGTGGCAGGGGATCGTGAGAGAGGAACTGCAACGGCGTGGATGGGGGCAGGGGGCTGGGGTGGCCCGAATGGGCGTAGTTAAAGCTGCCACCTACTGGCAGGTGATCTCCTAGAAGTTCCACTTCGTTCTCAATCCTTTGTAGTGGCTACACACACACACACACACACACACACACGGCTTATAAGTGTGCTCTAATATACATACATGTGTAAACGTGTGTGTGTGTACTCACCGATCTTGATTGTTGTGTCTGGAAGGGCAGGAAGTGTGCAGGAGGGGCCAAGTGCGGCGGGTGGTGATGGTGCGAGAGGTGGTGCGGCGGGTGGAGGAGGAACGTGGAATCGCTGGACAGCAGCGAGGGAAAGGCGTATGGCACGGGCAGGTGCTGCACCGAACAAGCAGGCAGCATCTAATCAAAGGAAGAGGAAACGTGTTCACACAAAAATAACAACAGGAAGGAATAAAAAAATGTGATTAAAGTCTTAAATCTGAACACTAGGGGGCAGCAGAGTACACAGAATGTCAGGCCATGACTGCAAAGCATGCGCAAACGCACCGGAGGCGGGCAGACCGGGTAGTGCTGCTGGCTGCTGAACACCACCGAGCAGGCGGGCACCTGCTGCTGAGAGGAGCATGCTGGGATATGCTGTCCCGTACAGAGAGGGGGTGGGAGGGCGTGGGCTGCCACTGGAGACACGGTGTACGATACGGGGACTGTACCCTGAGGAAGCTAACACACACACACACACACACACACAGGATTTATAGTGTGACATCACACGGTACATACGCGGCGTCTGCCAATCGCATCACGAGACCGCATCACTAACCTGCTCGTGGAGGTCCATGACCACAGTGCCTTGCTGCTGCGGATGCAGTAACCGCGGCGACAGAGCAGGAGGGTGGAAGGCGCGGGGCTCGTCGGTGCCCGCCGGCGGGTGAGGGGGCATGGCCGGGCCGTACGAGTGCAGCGGGAGCGTGTGAGGGTGAGGAGGGTGGCGGTAGTTCTCGTCCTGAGGACCACCGGGGGAGCCGTGATGGAGGCGCGAGAGGCGTTCACGACGGGCTCGCTGGCGCCGCACCGGAGGGCTGAGACGCAAAACACGGGAACATCATCAGCATCATCATGATCATCGTTAGACACACCTCATTAAGACGTCCCGGAGCGTACCTGCGTCTGTGTCTGGCGGGGGTGTGACAGCGCTCGGAGTGGTAGTGCGAGTGAGGATAGGGGTGTGGCCTGCGACTGGGCGCGAGCTCCCACGGTCTGATTGGCGGAGACGGCGTGGAGGGCGGGGCCGAGGCCAGATCTAACACGGACTGCTGCGAGAGCCGCTGGCGCTTCGGACTCGGGGAGTCCTCCGTCTGCAAACGCACAAGGACAATAATCATACATACAGTTATAAATATATGCTTTATTTATCCGCACTCCATCCATCCATCCATCCATCCCTCCACGTACTCCATCCATCCATCCATCTTTATGGAGCTACGACCAAAAACAATCTTCCCTTCATAAATACAAACAATCCATTCATCAATTCAGACATAAAGCCATTACATGGTTTATTCATTCACCTACAAATCTATACATCCACCCATCTCTATACATCCACCCACCTCTATACATCCACCCATCTCTATACATCCACCCACCTCTATACATCCACCCATCTCTATACATCCACCCACCTCTATACATCCACCCATCTCTATACATCCACCCATCTCTATACATCCACCCATTTATAAATCCACCCACCCATCTCTATACATCCACCCATTTATAAATCCATCCACCCATTTATAAATCCATCCACCCATCTCTATACATCCACCCATTTATAAATCCACCCACCCATCTCTATACATCCACCCATTTATAAATCCATCCACCCATCTCTATACATCCACCCATTTATAAATCCATCCACCCATTTATAAATACATCCACCCATCTCTATACATCCACCCATCTCTATACATCCACCCATCCATCATCCACCCATCTCTATACATCCACCCATTTATAAATCCACCCACCCATCTCTATACATCCACCCATTTATAAATCCATCCACCCATCTCTATACATCCACCCATTTATAAATCCATCCACCCATTTATAAATCCACCCACCCATCTCTATACATCCACCCATTTATAAATCCATCCACCCATCTCTATACATCCACCCATTTATAAATCCATCCACCCATCTCTATACATCCACCCATCTCTATACATCCACCCATTTATAAATCCATCCACCCATCTCTATACATCCACCCATCTCTATACATCCACCCATCTCTATACATCCACCCCTTTATAAATCCATCCACCCATCTCTATACATCCACCCATCTCCACCCATATACATCCACCCATCTCTATACATCCACCCCTT
>JACRUU010000028.1:3710641-3725641 GCA_030449085.1 Kryptopterus vitreolus | reverse complement strand
ATAATTCTATTAAAACGTGTGCTATAAGTAGTACTAATGGTCAGGAAACAGGCAGGAGGGGTTATACTACATTAATATTATAAAATGGTAGAAATATCCGAGTCGTTTTTAAAGAATAGTCATGGGTAAAAGTAGTTATACTAGTACTATTAGAATGGGTAGTAATAATATTTTACTAGTACTATTTGGGGTAGAAAAAGATAGTAATCGGTAGCTGATGTGGTTAAACAAATTCCATAAGTGGCAAAAATATGTAGTAAGAGGTAACAGTGATATCAGGAATATTAGTAGGTAGTATTAATAGTAGTAGAAATAGGTAGTGGATTTAATTTTAGAAATAGTAGTTTACATAGTATTATTAGTAGAAGAAAGACAGTATTTACACTAGAATTAGTAGCAGCAGTATTTATACTAGTAGAAATAGACAGTTACACTAGAATTAGTAGCAGCAGTATTTATACTAGTAGAAATAGACAGTATTTACACTAGAATTAGTAGCAGTAGTATTTATACTAGTAGAAATAGACAGTATTTACACTAGAATTAGTAGCAGTAGTATTTATACTAGTAGAAATAGACAGTATTTACACTAGAATTAGTAGCAGTAGTATTTATACTAGTAGAAATAGACAGTATTTACACTAGAATTAGTAGCAGCAGTATTTATACTAGTAGAAATAGACAGTATTTACACTAGAATTAGTAGCAGTAGTATTTATACTAGTAGAAATAGACAGTATTTACACTAGAATTAGTAGCAGCAGTATTTATACTAGTAGAAATAGACAGTATTTACACTAGAATTAGTAGCAGTAGTATTTATACTAGTAGAAATAGACAGTATTTACACTAGAATTAGTAGCAGTAGTATTTATACTAGTAGAAATAGACAGTATTTACACTAGAATTAGTAGCAGTAGTATTTATACTAGTAGAAATACAGTATTTACACTTTAATTAGTAGACGACACATATTTATACTACTATAATTAGTAGAAACAGGTAGTAGTATTTCTACTAGGATTAGCAGCAACAGATAGTATTTACACTAGAATTAGTAGCAGTAGTATTTATACTAGTAGAAATAGACAGTATTTACACTAGAATTAGTAGCAGTAGTATTTATACTAGTAGAAATAGACAGTATTTACACTAGAATTAGTAGCAGCAGTATTTATACTAGTAGAAATAGACAGTATTTACACTAGAATTAGTAGCAGTAGTATTTATACTAGTAGAAATAGACAGTATTTACACTAGAATTAGTAGCAGTAGTATTTATACTAGTAGAAATACAGTATTTACACTTTAATTAGTAGACGACACATAGTATTTATACTACTATAATTAGTAGAAACGGGTAGTAGTATTTCTACTAGGATTAGCAGCAACAGATAGTATTTACACTAAATTAGTAGTAGTAGGAGGCATGGATAGTATTTATACTAGTATTATTAGCAGTAGTATTAGTAGAAGTAGGTAGTAGTATTTACACTAGAATTACTGGCAGTATTTACGAAAAAATAGACATTATTTACATTAGAATTAATAGTTGTAGAAATACACACTAGAATTAGTACTAGTAGAAGTAGATGGTATTTATGCTAGCATTTTTAGTAGTAGAAATAATAGTAGTAGACGGTATTTACACTAGAATTAGTAGACAACACATAGTATTTATACTAGTATTATCAGAAATAGGTAGTAGTATTAGTATGAATAGATAGTATTTACACTAGTATTATTATTAGTAGAAGTAGGCAGTAGCATTTATACTAGTATTATTAGTAGTAGAAATAGGCATTAGTATTCATACTAGTATTAGTAGTAGTAGAAATAGGCATTAGTATTCATACTAGTATTAGTAGTAGAAATAGGCAGTAGTATTCATACTAGTATTAATAGTATATATACACACACAAGCATTATCATTAATAATAGAATTTACACTGGAATTAGTAGTAGTATTTATACTAGTAGAAATATATAGTAATAATGATGCTAGTGCACGTTCTTCCTGTACATTTGCACAGCTCTCTCACACACACACACACACACACACACACACACACACACACACACACACACACACACCGACCCCTCGTGATGACACGTGACGAAGGGGAAGGAGCTTCACTGAATGCTGGGAAAACCCAGTGTCTGATTCACACCTGTGAGTTCTTCAGACTGATGCCAGGGGGCGGAGGTGCGAACCGGTGTGAGTAAACATGCCATGACACCACTGAAACTGTCGCATGCATGCACACACACACACACACACACACACACACACACACACACACACACACACACACACAACAACAACACACGTGTTGGTGGGTTGGTTTCCGGTTTTGATCAGAAACGTAGTGATTGGTTGATCCGAGGCGAGAGTTGGTCTCGGGGAATGAAACGATTTAAACACAACTCGGCGGCGAGATCGGAAACGGACTCGGATGAGCGGATCGGACATCTTGGGTCAGACGTGAACCGCTTCGGCCATGTTTCCACTTGGTTGAAGGAGACGGACAGAAGGGGAAGAGATGGGACAGATAGGACACTACTCAAGACAGCACTGAAATGGATGGTGGGGGGGGGTCTGGCATAGCCATGGGGGATGGGGGATGGAGAGAGAGAGAGAGAGAGAGAGAAATGAGAGAGAGAGACGAGAGAGAGAGAGAGAGAGGGAGACGAGGAGAGAGAGAGAGAGAGAGAGAGAGAGAGCGCGAGGCAGACATTAAGGGGTTGAGGCATACCCTCATGACCGTTATTGATTTTGCTGGGAGCGCCAGAGTGCATCGGCTATTTCGATCCATTTCCTCCATCTTTCTACCCTTGCCCCCTTTTTAGTCCCTCGCTCCTTCTTCCTCTCCCTCCCTCTCTCTCTCTACACGGTTTCACTTTCCCCTAATGCCAGCCATTAATAATACCCTCACACACACACAGTCTCCTGGTTCACCTGTCAAATCGTCCACACACACACACACACACACACACACACACACACTCGTATAAATCAACCCTGCATGTGGGAACGAATAATAAAATAACGAATCGAAACCTTTTTCTGCAAATGTTTATATTATGTACCACTACACCGTCTTTAACACGTTTTCTCTCCACGGCCCATTTCAAAACACGTGCGAGAGATCTGCGCGACACACACACACACACACACACACACACACACACACACACACACACACACACACACACACACACACCCCACACGGTTTTGCCAGGGCGCTTTGCATAACTGTAAAAGCAACTGAATAGAAAGAAGCGACAAACACACACACAGTGTAGGAAATGAGGAAGTGCATGGAACGAGAGAACGAAAGAGAGAGAGAGAGAGGGGGGGGGGGGGGGGGGGGGAGGGAGAGAGAGATGGAGAGCTTTAACCTCTGCGACCCGACGGCAACAAAAAGCCAGAGGAAAAGAGGACGGAGTTGGAAAAGCTGAAACCGGACCAGGGAGAGAGGGGAGAGAGAGAGAGAGAGAGAATCTCCGAGTTCAGGCTAATGTTTCCTCTCTATGTTCGGCTTCCTCTCTCGGAGCGATTGAGATGAAGGGGGAGAAAGAGAGAGAGAGAGAGAGAGAGAGAGAGAGAGAGAGAGAGACCAGCACACATCATGAAAATTCATGTGATTTACTACAAATAAAGCACGGTGTTGGATTAAAGAAAGAAAGGAAGGGAAAAGAGGAACGAAACAGTTCGAGATACACACCCCAGAAAAAGAGGGAAAAAAAAAGCCATGGGATGGAGGGGAGAGAGAGAGAGAGAGAGAGAGAGAGAGGTGTCCAGAAAAATGAGAGATGAACGGAGAGAAAAAGGAAAACAAGAGAAAGACGGAGAGCGAGAGACGTTACAAATGATCACACCCACTCTCCCTTTCCTCCCTCTCCTATTATTGTGTTCCTCCCTCCCTCCCTCCCTCCCTCCGTCCGTCCGTCTTCTCGGCACTCTCGGGCCTTCGGGCACTTTTCACTTGGTCTACCGCGGGCCCCACGTACCGCGATTTGGTTTCACCCGCTCCGAGTTTCTCACGTCTCGTGTGATAAGATGACGGAAAGGAAAATTAACGATAAAAAAATACTTAAAAGTAAGCGGCGCAAATGAATGAGTGAAATGGGCGTATATGCCCCCCCCCCCCATGTCAATCACAATGGCACTGTCCAATTACGTTAGAGTGTGAGCTAAACAGCTCGTTAATGCACTGGGTGGGAGGGGCATCATCTCTCTCATGTGTCAATCACAGTAACACCGGCCAATCACATTGTGAGATGAACCGCTGGTTAATGCACAGGGTGGGCGGGGCTTGGCCCATCACAGAGGTCTGTGATGTTTTCTGGTGGGTGGGCGTGGCTGTGAAGGAAGCTTGTTAATGCTCTGTGTGGGAGGGGCTTTCTCTCCATCCCTCTCCTGTCAATTAGAACAACACTGGCCAATCCCGTTAGTTCGTGAGCTGAAATGCTTGCGGTGCATTACCTCTCTCGGCTGTCAATCACAGTGACACTAGCCAATCAAAGAGGTCCGTGAGGGAGGCACCGTCTCTCCCACACTAGCCAATCACAGAAACTGTTCCTGGATTATTGTTGAAATAAACCGCACATATTAAGATGAGGTTCAGAATCTCCACCTGTTTGATCAGGAGGAATGGTAGGAAAGGAAATGGTGGGGGAGGTGAGGGGGGGGTGAGGTGGGGGGGGGGGGGGGGGGGGGGGTGTTTTTTTGTTTCGCCCGTTTCGGGGAATCGTCCGATCCGCGGGTCGCTGGTCCGTTTCCCTGTCCAGCTCCAAAGTGGCCGGAACTGCTGGAGAGGAGAGGTTGCCTGGAGACGCACAAAAGCAGGCGAAAACAAATAGCTCCCTTTGTTAAGAAAATGGAGGAGTGTGGGAGCATGTGGAGCATGTGTGTGTGTGTGTGTGTGTGTGTGTGTGTGTGTGTGTGTGTGTAAGTGAAAATGAGAAACGTGTTGATTTTTGTGCTGAACAGAATATGGAGTGTTGGTTGGAGCATCGTTGGTGGTTTTTAAATATAAGCGTGAGCCGAGTGGAAGGTTCGGGCACTGGGAGCGTTAGAGCCGGGGTGTTGATCGGGACGTGATCACGGGGAAGTGGAGGAAGTATATTTAGTTTGCGTGTCGCCGCTTTTGAGGCAGCAGGAGAACTCTAATTAGCGCCTGCTGAATATACGGGACGAAGTGTTAATGTAAAAGCGCGCCTCGTTTAGTCTCCGGGCGTGAACGCGTTACCCTCGCGCACCATCCACTTCCTCTAACATGCTAACGACGTAAAAAAAACAAAACAACCATAAACCACCTCCCCTTAACTCACCCCCCCTCCCCCCCCCACTGTAACAACCCTCATACCTTCAACACTGTAACGATCATCAACACTCATATCTTCAACGACACGGTAACG
This sequence comes from Kryptopterus vitreolus, assembly GCA_030449085.1. Classification (NCBI taxonomy): domain Eukaryota; kingdom Metazoa; phylum Chordata; class Actinopteri; order Siluriformes; family Siluridae; genus Kryptopterus; species Kryptopterus vitreolus. Next base: position 3,720,217 of record JACRUU010000028.1, on the reverse strand, counting down.
ACCATCACCCCTCATACCTCCCCCCAATCGTAATGACCATCAGGCTTTCTCAACGCCCACATACCCCCCCCCCCCCCCCCCCCCCCACCCCCACCAACTGTAACAACAATCAACCCCCTCCCCTTAACACTCACCCCCCCCCCCTCCCTGTAAGACCTAATACCTCATTCTTTCATTGCGTTAATGAAATCGTAGCGTAAACAGTGACATTAAACGTAGGGAAGGAAGGAGTCTCCAGTGTCAGCACGATGTTACACTTGTTTTACTGCTCATTCGGCTTCATCAGATACTTGGGGAACGGTGGATGTAGAACAGTAGAGGAGGAGGAGGAGTGGGGGAAAGAGAGAGAGAGGACAGTGGAAAAAAGGGATACCGGTCAAGTAAAGCCAGGCAGAAAGAGGATATGAGACAGGAGCAGATTGAGATTGGACAGGTGGAAATGGAGAGACAAAAAGAAGGAGAGAGAGAGAGAGAGAGAGAGAGAGAGAGAGAGAGAGAGAGAGAAGGAGCTGAGACGTGTTGAGAGGTTAAGACCAGTCCCTCGCTGAGGTCTCACGTGATTCCGGAGAGGAAACCCGGTGAAACTGGGATAAACCCAAAAACGCTCCCACAGCTGCACTTCTTGAAGGACTCTTGAGGGAAGGTGGACGGCGAGCAGGACGTCTGTGCCGCGGATAAGCCGCTCTAATTGGGCCTGGATCACGCTCGCTAATTAAACTAATACGCCAGAGCGGGGCTCTTTATGTGGAGCGAGACTCTTCTACGCTCTCTCTCGCCCAATGAGAGACAGAGAGAGAGAATGCAAGAGTCTTTTCCCTTCCACCTGCAAGGGATAGAAAAATAATAAAAAAACTGAAAGGGGGAGGGTGGGGTAAATGAAAGAGGACGGAGCAGGGAGTCTGGACCTGGCAGCGTCTTCAGAGAGACGCAGGAGGACAAACGAAATGTTGAAATGTTCAAGAGCGGACGAGCGGGAGTGCTCACAGGTGCCAGGTGTCCGAAAACACACACACACACACACACTAACGTAAATACAGTATAGAGGGATAAGGAGAGAGACCAAGATACAGAGAGAAAGAGAGTGAGTATGGGAGACTGAGCAAATGAGTAAAAGGAAAAAGAAAGCAACCGAGAAAGACCCAGAATGAGAGAGAGAGAGAGAGAGAGACACAGCAATATAGCAACCAAGAGAGAGAGCGAGAGAGATGGCGAGGGAATGAACAATGTGCAAGACAAAGACAGAGAAAGAGACAGGGTTAGAAAGACAAAGCAAGTCAGAAAGAGAGAAAGACAGACGGGATAGTCAGAAAAGTGAGACTGTCAGAAAAGTGAGACCGTCAATAAAGCGAGACAGCCATAGAGCAAGATGGAGTCCGAAAAGAGAGACAGTCAGAAAAGCGAGACAGCCCTAGAGCGAGTCAGGAAAGTGAGACAGAGTCAGGAAAGCGAGACAGCCATAGAGCAAGATGGAGTCAGAAAAGCGAGACAGCAATAGAGCAAAACAGTGTCAGAGTGTCTCTGCAAAGAGTCAGTGAGAGAGAGAGAGAGAGAGAGAGAGAGAGACAGTAAGGAAGAAAAGGGAGACAGACAGGAGGAAGTAAACGGTCCTACAGGGAACTGATTAAGTTCTTCTCCCTCCTCTGATAAAAAAATATGAGAGAACATCTACAGCAGAACGTCTCTCTAGAGACCTGCAGGCGTGTGTGCGCTCCCAACGGCCGCATCGCAAACCGTCTCACACACCCGTAATGAAAGGGAACGAGGAGAAGGTGCGGAAAGAAACGCTCCGGAGGAGGAGGAAGAGAACGCAACGGTACGATACGAGGAAGAACGGAGAGAGAGAGAGAGAGAGAGAAAAGATGGAGAACGAGAGAAGAATGGCACAAAGGAAAAGAAAAAGATGCGAGAGAGAGATGTACAGATGAAAAGAAAGAGATAGAAAGATGAGATGGAGGGAGAGAGAAGGGGAACAGGATTTAGAGAGAGGGAGAGAGAGAGAGAGAGATGTATTTGTTGTATATTGTGAGCAGATGGTGTTGAACTCGGGGGATTTCTCTGTGCTGCTCCCCTCGTTATCAAAGCCGTCTCTTTGACGGTCAATATCTTTGCTTCACACACACACACACACACACACACACACACACACACACACACACACACACACACGTTACAGGTAGAGTCCACGCATAAAATGGCAAAAATGCATCAAATAAAAAAACAGGCCCATGTCTATGTCCATCAAACACACACACAAACACACACACAAACACACACACACACACAGCTGGTAGACAGGGAAAAGCAGCGGCAGAAGGCAAGCAGGTATTTCCAGTCTGGGGTTAATCCATCCGTGTGTGTGTGTGTGTGTGTGTGTGTGTGTGTGTGTGTGTGTGTGTGTGTGTGTGTCCGTTCTTTCCAAGTTCCTATGTAAACTCAGGTGTGCTTACATATTGATTGCTTTGTGACCAACTGTGCACAAACACACACACACACACCTTGTCTCCAAAATAGAAAAGTTGTGTGTGTGTGTGTGTGTGTGTGTGTGTGTGCACACACAACCTTGCCAGATATTACCCCCCCCCCCCACACACACCACACACAACCCCTGTCTCCAAAATAGTAAAAGTTGTGTGTGTGTGTGTGTGTGTGTGTGTGTGTGCCTGGGTGTGCCTGTGGTGAAAGCTGTGAGCCTTTTTCACATTGGGAAATAATAACCTTTTAACTGACTAACTGACTAACCGACCGATATTTACCCCTATTTACCCCCCCCCCCACACACACACACACACACGCTTACTCACTCGTTCACAAACTCACTCATTTGCACATGCACACACACTCTCCACACGCAAACATGTATACACTCATACTCTGACATACTCACTCAAACACACACTCATATACACACACACACCTCATGCTTACTCACTCACACTCGTTTACACAGTTTACACATGCACGCATCACACACACATTTTTTTAATTTGTATTCCACACCACACACACACACACACCCACAGCCACACAGGTCACTACAGACTCTCACAGACCACAATCAGAATTGGCACACACACTCATTCCTCACTCTCCGCACACACACACACACACTCTTCCTAACCTCACAATCCCACACACACATTTTTTTAATTTGAATAATCTGGTCTCCATCTCAATCATTCACGGTCTCAATCATTTAACACTTTGACCAAAGAGACACACACACACACACACACACACACACAGGTTATACTTCACTACAGAGCCCATACTCACAAGACCACAATCAGACCATTGGCACAAATTGGCACACATTTGATTTTGATTGATCACACACCTTTACACACACACACACACACTTATTACAATATGTTGATATTGATCACACACAAAGCAAACACACACACACTTCAATTGCACGTCAATGTAAATATGTAAATGTAAATATTAACGACGCACGGATATTAAATAAAGATAAATAAAGCACCATAAACAAACACAGACAAATGTCTGGATTTGAAACGTATATATTTACAATCCATGGATATGTATAAATAAATAAACAAAAACAAACCTACCTTCAACAAACAAACAAACCTTCATTGCAAATTTATCAGTGAACCGACTGTGAACCAAAGAACGTTAAAAGGTCCAGATTGGGTCGGATCGCGTTACACACCTGAGCCAAACAAAAAAAAAAAAACACGGAAATGGAGAAAGATCCGATTGGGCCACGAGGATGATTATTAACTTATAGCGGAAGTCACATCGTTTCTCTGCCCTCAGCGGGAGGATTGGAAAACCCAAGCGGCTATATTCGTCCAGAGGGAAATGAAATTAAGCGAGAGAGGTCAAAGCCATGGCGCAAAAAAAAAATCCCTACCACACACACACACACACACACACACACACACACACACACACACACACACACACACACAGCTTTCACTTGAGAAATACATCCTTCACTTGAGGTTTGGGAAATAATCCTTCATTTGGTTTGGAAAACACCATCCTTGATTCTGATTGGTTGGGACACAGAAACTCCTAATTAGAAAGATTTTCACACTATCTAGAGCGTAAACTGGACAAACTGAGGGGGAAAAAACAACAACAGTAATAACGTAAACAATAATAATAAATAAAATCAAGATCTCGATAAACAGGACGTCCTGGAAGCATCCTAATCTCCGGAAAGAAACTTCGTAGAGATTCTAAAACCCTCGTTCTGAAATGAATGTGGTCATGTGACCCCAAGCCCTTTTCGAATAATAATAATAATAATAATAATAAATAAGCAGCATACCTGCCCCCCCTGGACTCCTGTGCGCTCCGGGTCCGATGTGCCGATGCCCGCTCGGGGAAAGCAAGCCGGCGGGCGGGCGCAGGTTCTCGGTGTGGGCGTGGCCCCCCAGCACGGCGCACGCCCCGCTGATCTGGTGCGGCTGATGCTGAGACTGCTGTTGGTGATGGTGGTGATGGTGATGAAGGTGGTGGTGCAGGTTTGCGCTCGAACTCCCGGCGCTTGCGCCGGCGCTCTGGTAAAACCCGGAGCGCGAGCGGGACCGAGTCCGGGGCGGCTCGGTGGCCATGGGCTGGGGCGAGAGCACCGGGGGAGACAGGTGGGAAGGGGCTGCCGAGGAAGCGGGAACGCCGTGCAATCTGTCCGCCACCAGGGCCGCCTCCAGGGCGGCGTACTCGCCTTCCGGGGCGCGCTTGGGCACGCGCTCGGCGGGGATGCGGGGGCGCGCTCGGGGCTCGGGAGTCGACGGCGGAGCACCGGCAGCCGCGATGGGCATTTCCTTTATTACACCTGGGAAAGGGGGAATGGGAAAGCGCTCGCTCTCAATCGTATCTGGATCTTTCACTCTTCCGGACCCGTTTTCCCAACTTGAAATCGTCCTCCACCAGACCTACAGGAAGGAAAATAAACACTTTAAAATCAAATAAAACGGTGGCAATACAAAACATGAAACATGCCCATATTTACACTAAATTCAACCCTTAAAATATGACCATTTAGGTGATTATTCTGAGAAGATGAAAAGGACCCCAGAAAGCGAGGTCCCCACAAATACCATCGCTTGAAACACACACACGCATATATATATATACACACACACACAGCTAGCCGGCTAAACACACACACGACAAATAAGTTTCATTTTCACACCTTGACGAATTCATTTCCCTCAAAATGACCTTTTATCACTCATTCTCACGCAAACCACGTCGAAAAAGTAAGTTTAAACACTTCCGTGACGGCTTTTTTTCCTCCCCCTTCTCCTTCCGAAGCTAGCTGACCCGAGGCTAGTTCGCCTGAGCTAGCATAGCGCCCGACGTCACACACACACACAAAAACGGCTTTAATTCAACCTGAACACAACTTTATCCCAAACTATCATTTAAACCACATATTACGGGTATATTTTTATATAAACTCTCAAACTCAAAACGCTTCGTGTGTATTTAAAATACACGTATAAGTAGAAAATAAAGAGAGAAAAAAATACACTCGGTGGTGGTATAGAATACGCATGGTATTCCTAATATAAATATATATATATATAAACACATCATTCTGCGTATAGTTATTATTACAAATTAAATAATAGCACTGTGGGGTATTTAAAGGGAGGGATAAAGGGGGGGGGTTCATCTCCCCCTGCCCCTACATCCCCCCTCCCTTCCCCTCTCTTTCTAAATCTCTCTCTCTCTGTATGTATGTATGTATATATATATATATATATATATATATATATATATATATATATATATATATATATATATATATATATATATATATATATATATATATATATAGATATATAATATATAGATATATACACAAATAAAATGTAAAAAAAAAAAAAAAACACACACACACTACGACCTATGAATAAAACTCACTTTAATACCCCCCCCATAACACACACCCCCCCCACACCACACACACACACACCACACACACACACACACACCACACACACCCAAATCCGAGTTATAATCGTTCTTATAATAACAGACTGCTTACCGATTATGTTTTTTTTATCCTTCCGTACACAAGCGAATACAATCCCAAAACTATGGCGTCGAGGTCACGTGTGCGTCCTTAAATATGTCTATTATGATATACATCCGTGTGTGTGTGTGTGTGTGTGTGTGTGTGTGTGTGTGTGTGTGTGTGTATATATGACTTTGTTTGCCCTAAGAAACAAACACAAACCCCCTCCGTTACTGGGTTCGTCCACACCGACGGCGCTGATTAAAATGTGACAGAGACCATCAACGGGGATTTTTTTTTTCTTTTTTTCTTTCCTCCTTTTCTCTCTCTCTCTCTCTCTCTCTCTCTTTTCACACGCTTTCCCGACCGACTGTGAGAAGACCATCCCAATCGAACTCGGATAGAAGAGCAGCGCGCCCGAACGTACCCGAATACAGACGGAGCGCACACGAAGGCGATTCCGAACGACGCCGGAAATAGCCGAACGCGGTCCGATTGCGAATAAAGAAAATGGACGCCGTTCAACCAAACGGCCACTCCACACACACACACACACACACACACACACACACACACCGAGAGCATTTATTACACGCATTTCGTTTTTTTTTTTTTTTTTTTTTACAACGTTTACAATGCACGATGCTGTTTTAAGGATGTACATTTATGAGATTAAAGTCGCAGAAATACAAGAATAAATAAGAAATTTGCAATATGAAATGTTATTGAGTATTTATTTATTTATTAAATTTGTGTTAATCAGGGAAGTTCAATAATGATGAAACTGATCAGCGGATGTCAAAATGATGATGGGTTTCCTTCTGGTTCCTCTTACACTTTCTTCCTCATCTTGTCTCGGGGAGGTTTTTTTTTTTACCCCCCATTAACAATGAATTAGTGATTTTTATTTATTTATTTCTATAAAGAATGATTGCACTATATATATTTTTTTCCGTATTGTTGAACAAGGCCCTTTACTTCTCAGACGCATAATTCAAGTCTGGGTAAACTCAATTAAATGTTATAAATGTAAATGAAAATGGCTTCTTCCCGCAGGCCATTCAGAGTCTCAACCAGGAAACACGGAGCACCGGGACGTCTCACTTTCTTCTTTCTTCTCGTGCACAAATGGACACTCAACAACGAACAACAACGAACCTTTTGCACAAACAATAAAATTCATTCATTCATTCATCTTCTACTACCGCTTTATCCGATCTTCCCTCGGGTCACGGGGAGTCTGTGCCTATCTCAGGCGTCTATGGGCATTAAGGCAGGATACACCCTGGATGGAATGCCAACCCATCGGGCACAAACACACACACACACACACACACACACACACCACACACACACACACACACACACTAGGGACAATTTTCCAAGGTGCCAATCAACCTACCGTGCATGTTTTTGGACCGGGGGAGGAAACTGGAGAAAAAAAACCCTGAGGCACGGGGAGAACATGCACAAAGTCCACACACACATGGCCGAGACGGGAATCGAACCCGGACCCTGGAAGGTGTGAGGCGAATGTGTGCTAACCACTAAACCACCTTGCCTCCACCTGCCCAGTCACCGCAGCCAAATCCCATTGAACTGCTCTGGGATCAACAAGAAAACAAATCTATTTTTGATCTTTGGAGGACACGAGAGTGTGTAAAGCTGTTCTTCATGCAAAGGGAGGATTATTCACTCAAAAAGTCTGTGCATATATATATATATATATATATATATATATATATATATATATATATATATATATATATATATATATATATAATAGGTTGTAATAGAAATGGTTGCATGTAAAACATGAACAGACTTGTTTTTTGTTTTGTTCCAGGTTTAGAGATCAGGGTTGTTTTTGAGCTGTGGGATTGATTGAGTTGGTCTGTTCCACAGTGAGAGGGGGTGAAAGCTGACAGAGCAGGCGGTGTGAATAATTTACAAATGTTACGAAGAGCTTCACTTACATTTACCTTTCACTTTAATCCCGAATTACACACTTATCCCGCTTCAAAACATCACCATTATATGCAGTTTTGTGGCTGTTGCACGAGATTCTGCTCTGTTCGAGTGTGTGTGTGTGTGTGTGTGTGTGTGTGTGTGTGAGAGAGAGAGAGAGAGAGAGACTGCTTGGCCATTTAAACGTGTTTGTGTGTGTGATTGGTCTGCAGGAGGCATGTTCTCTCTCCCCTGCCCCCTGTGGACACACACACACACACACACACACACACACACACACCCTGCATATTGATTTCTCTCAAAAATAAAACACACTCACACATTTACGTCAGATTTGAATGAAGATACAAACGGATTTCTATCTATCTATCTATCTATCTATCTATCTATCTATCTATCTATCTGTCTATCTATCTATCTATCTATCTATCTATCTATCGATCGATCGATCGATCTATGCCTGTGTGTGTCTGTGTGTGTAGACAGGTACGATAGAGGGGTGGGTATGGGTATTGATAAGGAATGAATATTGAAATTGATAAGGGAAGAATATGGATATTGATAAGGGATGAATATAGATATTGATAAGTAGTGGGTATGATATTGATAAGGGATGAATATTGACATTGATGAGGGAAGAATATGGATATTGATATTGAGAAGGGATGGGTATGGATATTGATAAGGGATCAATATTGATATTGATAAGGGGTGGGTATGTATATTGATAAGGGATGAATATTAATAAGGATTTTGTAGTCCAGCTATAAAGTGTCAATCGTGTGTCCTGTGCTGATATTAGAGTGCCATATTAAAATGGTTCACTTTTTTAACGCATAAATAAAGGGTAATTGGGTGGATGATACGGGGCATGGATTACACCCCAACATCAACAAGTGAAAGTCCTTTTGGTGGAAAACACATAAAGAGATTAAAACACTATTTTTGTGTCAGTGTGAAAGGAATTATCACATAAAGTCATTGCATTATTATCTATGAATATATATATATGTGTGTGTGTGTGTGTGTGTGTGTGTGTGTGTGTGTGTGTGTGTGTGTGTGTGTGTAATTTCAGATTTGACCATTAAAACACTGTTTAATGGTATATACTGTATGTATAGGTTGCATCATTATATTTTAATTGTATGATCCATTGGACAAAATGGCTGAGCATCCTAATACGCTGGATAACTATTGCCCAGTATAAAATCCCGCTGTGAGCCGATGTTTGGCCCGCTGAAATTTGGAGCTGTTAGCCAAGCCTCCAAGGACAAGCCATGCACGGAGCAAAAATGTCTGCGAGTTTGAGTCGTTTCATCCAGTAATTTCATTTCCAGCAGCGGTTGTTTTCATAGACCTTAATGTCTGTATATAACATATATATATATATATATATATATATATATATATATATATATATATATATATATATATATATATATATATATATATACATATATATATATATATATATACACATATATATTATATATAATATATATATCTACATATTATATATACCATAATGTAATAATATCCCATTCAGATACATTAAACATACTCTCTCTCTCTCTCTCTCTCTCTCTCTCTCTCTCCATCTCTCTCTC
>JACRUU010000028.1:3703141-3705641 GCA_030449085.1 Kryptopterus vitreolus | reverse complement strand
GTGGCCTAAGTGGCTGCTCCGGGTTCGAGCCCTAGTATATTGAGACCCTGAGCAAGACCCTGAAACCTCTGTGCTCCAGGGGGCGCCGTGTCATGGCTGATCCTGCGCTCTGACTCCAGATACCAAACAACTTCACTGTGCTGTAAATGTTTATGTGACAAGTAAAAGCTGTTCTAGTCAATGATATATTTTAATACGATCCTTTAAACACCGGTGGGATTTGAACCTGCAATCTTCTGGTACGGAGGAGAACGCGTTAACCACTGAGCATCTAGGTTTTATAAGCACAAGATCAGTCGGAGGTGGAGATCAGTCGGAGGAGGAGATCATTTGGAATTGGGAGATCAGTCGGAGGAGATCAGTCAGAAGTGGGAGATCAGTAGGAGGTGATCAGTCTGAGGAGGAGATCAGTCTGAGGTGGAGATCAGTTTGGAGGTGGGAGATCAGTCTGAGGTGGAGATCAGTCGGAGGTGGGAGATCAGTCAGAGGAGGAGATCAGTCGGAGGTGGGAGATCAGTCTGAAGTGGAGATCAGTCGGTGGTGAGAGATCAGTCTGAAGTGGAGATCAGTCGGTGGTGAGAGATCAGTCTGAAGTGGAGATCAGTCTGAAGGTGGAGATCAGTCTGAAGTGGAGATCAGTCGGTGGTGGGAGATCAGTCTGAAGGTGGAGATCAGTCTGAAGTGGAGATCAGTCGGTGGTGGGAGATCAGTCTGAAGTGGAGATCAGTCTGAAGTGGAGATCAGTCGGTGGTGGGAATCAGTGGAGATCAGTCTGAAGTGGAGATCAGTCTGAAGTGGAGATCAGTCTGAAGTGGAGATCAGTCGGTGGTGGGAGATCAGTCTGAAGTGGAGATCAGTCTGAAGTGGAGATCAGTCGGTGGTGGGAGATCAGTCTGAAGTGGAGATCAGTCTGAAGTGGAGATCAGTCGGTGGTGGGAGATCAGTGATGGATGGAAATGTTCCAGGTTCAACCAACATCTGTGTAGCTCATTTAACTCTCCATCCTTTAGACCAGGTGGCGCTGAGGGTCTTGGGTTTAAAGCCCGGCACAGGTTACCGTCTCATGGGTTTCCTCCAGGTTGTGTGGTTCCTCCCACGGTGTGTGTGTGTGTGTGTGTGTGTGTGTGTGTGTGTGTGTGTAAGAGCTGAGAAACACCTGAACATGACTTTGAGTTTGCAGGGGAGAAGAAGAGGTCGTTAGGTCGGGATTATCACCCGCTGTGTCTGAAGTGCCACAAGTGCAAGAGGCAGCTAACTGCTGGACAACACGCTGAGGTAGTGACACACACACACACACACACACACACACACACACACACACACACACACACACACACACACACACCACACACAGTCAATATTCCCATAATATTCCCCTTTATAATTAAGAGAAGCCTTTGCTGTTATACAGACTTTTACCTATGAGATGTGTGTGTGTGTGTGTGTGTGTGTGTGTGTGTGTGTGTGTGTGTGTGTGTGTGTGTGTGCATGTGTGTGTGCATGTGTGTGTGTGTGTGTGTTTTGGTGTGTGTGTGTGTGTGTGTTATTTTTTTCCCCAGCATGATGAGAAGCCATACTGCACTAACTGCTACTTGAGAGATTTGAGAGATTTCGGGCCTAGAGGTGAATTTCTTTCTTTCTATCTATTACACACACACACACACACACACACACACACACACACACACACACACACACACACACACACACACACACATCTTTCTCTTTCTTCTCTTTCTTTTCTCCTTTGTGTCTCTCCTCCTGCAGGTACCAGAGCACCGATGTCTCACTCCCGCAGCACCGCTACCTCCTAAGAGCTCGAGTACGACCATGCTCTTAACTTCTGCAGCTCCATCTGCTACACCTCCAACCCCCAAATCTCCACCTCCATCTGCTACACCTCCCCCCCACCCCCAAATCTCCACCTCCATCTGCTACACCTCCAACCCCCAAATCTCCACCTCCATCTGCTACACCTCCAACCCCCAAATCTCCACCTCCATCTGCTACACCTCCAACCCCCAAATCTCCACCTCCATCCACCTCCATCTGCTACACCTCCAACCCCCAAATCTCACCTCCATCTGCTACACCCCCAAATCCACCTCCACCACCCTCCAACCCCCCATCCAACCCCCAAATCCGCCTCCATCTGCTACACCTCCAACCCCCAAATCCAACCCCCAACTCCACCTCCATCTGCTACACCTCCAACCCCCAAATCTCCACCTCCATCTGCTACACCTCCAACCCCCAAATCTCCGCCTCCATCTGCTACACCTCCAACCCCCAAATCTCCGCCTCCATCTGCTACACCTCCAACCCCCAAATCTCCACCTCCATCTGCTACACCTCCAACCCCCAAATCTCCACCTCCATCTGCTACACCTCCAACCCCCAAATCTCCACCTCCATCTGCTACACCTCCAACCCCCAAATCTCCACCTCCATCTGCTACACCTCCAACCCCCAAATCTCCGCCTCCATCTGCTACACCTCC
>JACRUU010000028.1:3688141-3698141 GCA_030449085.1 Kryptopterus vitreolus | reverse complement strand
AGATAGACATATATGAGATAGATAGATAGATAGATAGATAGATAGATAGCCATGGAAGACAGACAGACAGACAGACAGATATATAGATAGATAGACAGACAGACAGACAGGACAGACAGACAGACAGACAGATAGATAGATAGATGACCAGACGATGGTAGATAAAGGACAGACCAGACAGACAGACAGAAGAAGACAGAAGATAATAGACAGGACGGGACACAGATAGACAGACAGATGGCATAGATAGATGGATGGATGAGAAACGACCACGATAGACAGACAGACAGACAGATAGATACTCATTATCTCTTTAGTTCCGTTCACACATTGCATAAGATGTACATTACATTTTTTCAAGAGGTTATAAATCATTATAACACCCTAAAGACCTGATGGTTGACTGACTCTCTTCCTTAAACAGGATGGGGAATATTTGAGACGGGACTTGTTGTTGTACTTTTTAAGAAAACCTGTTTATTTATTCTATTTTTATTTGTACTGTGCAGTAAATACCGTGCACTACATTACCCACAATGCTCTCAACGCACTAACGCTCCGCCGCATCACTTCCTTTTCCGCTTCTTCCGCCGAATACGACGTAATGCCGCCTTTGATTCGCTGTGATTCACAGCGCCATCTCGTGGAGGAACGCGTGAATTTACTCGGGATTTATTTAGCAGAAATCATCTTAAATAAAATAAAATAAACAACAGCGAGACAAACAAATGATTTATTGTTTATTCCTAATCCGGGAAAAATCTGCATATTAATCCTGCCTTGTATATTTGTCAGTATGAGACGCCCAAGACACCTGCCGACAATCACGTGCACTAATTAGTTAATTGCCTCCCTAATTAGCGCCTTTCACTCTGATTGGACGATCCAGCTCACGTGATCTCACTCACCGCAGATAAGAAGCAGCTCTGTAAGACGCGTGTTGTGTTGTCTTGCTGTGTTGTTTGTTTTTGTGCTTGTGTAAGTAATTTTCTATGCATTTAACATTTGTATTTGTGTATATTAATATAATGTGCTATTTTTGTGCATATTACAGGGAGTTTCCTGCATGATGGGTGACAAACCGGATATCAGTGAGATTTCCCGCTTTGATAAATCCACGCTGAAGAAAACTGAGACGCAGGAGAAAAACCCGCTTCCTTCTAAAGAGAGTACGGAGGGACTTTTCACCTTTTTTATGGCGTTTTCTATGTGTTTGTGTTTGTGTTTAGCGTGATCTGGTGATCTTCAGGCTCCAAACGGCTCTTGTTGCCCTGGGATTTGAACCCATCTACTTCTACATAGTGGGTTTTATCTTCATCCTGGAGTTTCTGGTTTGTTAATGGTGGTTCTTGTTTCGAGGTCCATCAGCTTGTTTGCGTCATCAAACCTGGGATTCACTTGGACTTTGTTTGTACGAATATTATTTGTATTGGTTCGTTTAGAAATGATGGCTGTAGTTGCAGGTGTTGGACACTAGAGGGCACTAATCTTATTCTAATAATAATAATAATAATAATAATAATAATAATAATAATAACCTTTATTTGTCAAACATTAAAGCACAGTGAAATTCTATTCTTCGCGTATCCCAGCTTGATGTTGGTATTTGGGGTCAGAGCGCAGGGTTTAGCCGTGATACGGCGCCCCCTGGAGCACAGGGGGTTAAGGGTCTTGCTCAAGGACCCAAGGGTGGCAGCTTGGCCATACCCGGGCTCAAATCTTCCAATCAGCAGCCCAGCGCCTTAGACCACTGAGCTACACACCCCCCCCCCCCCCCTTTTTCTATACATGAAATGATGTAAATGACATTTATTATTGGATTTTATTTTTACTACCTTTTTTAGTAACACTTTTTTCCATATTATTGATTTAATCTCAATCTCCTATTGCTGTATAAAATGCTTGTAGGACTCGACATAACCAGGCCTGGGTATCTATTTGACCTGTAAATTGGATCTTTATTTATTTATCTAATTTATTTTCTATTCAGGATTATCTTTAACTTTTCTCTCTCTCCCTCCCTTGCAGCAATCGAACAGGAGAAGAAATGTGTGGCGTGACGAGTCGCTCCTGTTTCACCACGGATTTGGCCGTGCGGGTTTTTCGCGTTCCTGCGGCGAACAGCGTCGCTTCTCCAACACGGCCGTGTTATAAAGTGTTTCCCGAAGACGATGGATGATGTGTTATTAAACTGGGAATAAAATTATGCATGTTCCATTTCGTTTTGCGCTTCTTTAATGTCGTCCTGCCAAGTCGGTTTGGGCTTTCAGTCGAATTTATTTTTGGCTGTAATGAGTTTTCAACCTTTTAACAGTGTCTGCAGTTTATTTATGGCAATTTTTCATGTTTTAATGCCAATACTGTTCATATTTTTCTAGTAAAAACTATATAAATACAAATACTGATCAGGAGAAAATCCATTCCAGTGTAGAAATGATGTGCTGTTCTGTACCACCGCTGATAAAAGGTATAAAAAGGATAAAGCTGAGTTTAATTTAATGATCTGACGTTTTTTTGTGCCTGAATTTCTATAAACTTTAATAGAATTTTACAAACTATACGTTTTGCAATGTTTGTGCAAACTGGTCATATCTCTGTTCCGCCACTAGAGGGCGGAATGTGCATGGATGTAATGGCGCAATAAATACAGCGCTTTTTTTCTGCCGCTTATTAAACGTCTTACTTAATAATGAATAATTAATCCTGAAAAACAACAAAAATAGAAGCCAATTAATCTTTTAAAAATTCATTTTAATCTCTATATACTAATTTGAAGCCATCTTTCTAATCTGAGCGCTTTAATGAGCAGCTTTATTGCGTATTTACCGGTGTAAACAATGGACTGGGAGTACTATTAGTTTTACTAATGCCTTATGTCTTTTATATATAATATATAACACGCCTCATGAATAGAATGAATTATTTTATCTGAATTATAAACTATAATGAATATTTTTCCTATTTTAAGAGTTTTATTTGGCCTGTAGACATTCTGTACAATACAATTAAGTGGCGCTACAAAGAAATTACCGAAAATATTAAACGGTGAAGAGAAACATGTAATAATTGTGTAATTATGTGATAATTGTGTAATTATGTGATAATTGTGTAATTTATGTATATTTAAATGTATTGGCGTGAGATTTTTTTAAATAAAAATATGAACGGGGAAGTGTACAAGTAGTGTGTATATCTTGCAATAGTTGTGCAAAAAAATGTGTGTAAATAAGTAAATAACTAACACGCGCAAATAAAAGTAAATACTATTTACCCTGATTAATAATATGCACGCGTGACGTTGCACGTGCGGGTGCAGAATTTCTATTAATATATTAGGAAAGTTTAAAAATTACAGCGTTCATTACTGCATATTATTCACACCCATTATTTATTTGTTTGTTTGTTTGTTTATTTATTATTCTAAAATTCATCGTTTCTATCGAGACTTTTAATTTTAAACGGAATCTGAGAGACTTTTAATTTTAAACGGGACCGGAAGTGACACAGGAGTGGTAAATTCAAAATTTCTTCAGCGTCCGGTGTCGGGCGGAGAATGTTTATATAGTGTTTTGTTCTATTTTGTTGTTGTTTTTCCTTGTTTATTTCTATTATTATTATAATAAGGTTTCTTTTCGGAGGATTCTCAATAACGAAAGGTGAGTCAAATATAAAAAAAAAGTTGTCAAACGTAATAATTGGCTTTATTAGTTTATTACAGCATGTATTAATTTATTAAAATATCAACAATCTATAAATAAACACAAGTTTCTCCAAAATAATGTTATTATAATTAATGTTATATTTAGGAAAAAGAAAAAAAAAAAACTCGGAATCGACTTTGATTGGAGAGTCGATACCTGGAGAATCGATTCTCCAACCTGAACAACATTTTTATTTATCATGTTACTAAAAAACAAAAAAACAAAAAAACAAGTTTAATATACTCAGAGAAGAAAGTCGATATTTGATGTTTGGGTTATAAACACGTTTGGGTCGAGTCTGGTAGAAATAGGGATAAGAATTGTATTAACCGATTCCTAATACTCGGAATCGATTCCTGAACCGACTCCTCAATTTCTGGAATATTTGTCATTTTTTGGAATTTCTGGAAAATGTGTATAGCACAGCTGGATCACTAAATAAATAAATATTTATTTTTAGCAACAAACAATGGATTTTCGAATGTCTCATTGTTCTCTACATCTATAATTCCTTAAAATGGGGAATACAGCCTTTATAGCAGTGCATTGGAAAAGCCTGTACTATTTATCATTGGTGTTGTTGTTGTTGTTGTTGTTGTTGTTGTTGTTGTTTTTTTTTAAAGATGAATTTTCTGATGGTATATAAATGATCCCATTATGTTGGTTGCAGGTAAAAACGTCCCAACCTTAAGATGCCTGTAGACGATGCGTCTGAGCTCCTCAAATACTATGAGGTTTATGAAACCATTGGATCAGGTATCTCCTTTCACTGTGTGTGTGTGTGTGTGTGTGTGTGTGTGTGTGTGTGTGTGTGTGTGTGTGTGAGAGAGAGAAAAGGAAATATTTCTGGAAAACTCTGACTCGTTCCCTGTGCAGGTGGTTTTGCGAAAGTGAAGCTGGGCCGACACATACTGACCGGAGAAAAGGTGGCCATCAAAATCATGGAGAAGAAAATTCTTGGGGTGAGTTGTTGTTTTTTCGGAGGACATTTTTGCGTCTTTAATCGCATTAAAACACCATTCATTCATTCATTCATCTTCTAGCGCTTTATCCGATCTTCCCTCGGGTCACGGGGAGTCTGTGTCTATCTCAGGCGTCTATGGGTATTAAGGCAGGATACATCCTGGATGGAATGCCAACCCATCGCACACACACACACATTCACACACACACACACACATTCACATACACTAGGGACAATTTTCCAAGGTGCCAATCAACCTACCGTGCATGTTTTTGGACCGGGGGGAAACCAGGAGAACCCGGAGAAAAAAAAAACCCCTGAGGCACGGGGAGAACATGCACAAACTCCACGCACGCACACACACATGGCCGAGACGGGAATCGAACCCGGACCCTGGCGGTGTGAGGCGAACGTGCATGTACAGGTATAAAATAAATAAATAAATAAGCCACGAATTGGTGAATTCTTTGCAGGATGACCTTCCGCGCGTGAAGACGGAGATCGAGGCGATGAAGAACCTCAGTCATCAGCACGTGTGTCGCCTTTACCACGTCGTCGAGACGTCCAGCAAAATCTACATGGTCCTTGAGGTGTGTGTGTGTGTGTGTGTGTGTGTGTGTGTGTGTGTGTGTGTGTGTGTGTGTTTGTGTGTGTGTGTGTGTGTTTGCATATTAAGCATGTAACAGTACACATATTCGTACCTATCCGTTTGGGTTCAGTACGCACCTTTACCGAATACACAATGTAGTAAATATGCTAAAATAAATAAATTAAATAATGTATTAAATAATAATAAATAATAAAGCTGTGTTTTATTTGTACACAGGAAGTTGCAAAAAAAAAAAAAAATGCAGAAACATATTTAAATTGAGTTAAAACAGTATAAACACATCTGTATTACACGAATGTAAACACATTCATTCCTTGTTTGTATTTATTTGCTTTTATTTAGTCAATTTAATTACTGAATTTCATATAAAACAATAAAAATGTTTGTTTTTCCTTGTGGGTTTTATTTTTATAAGTGATAGTAAGGAAAACAATACACACATTTATGCATTATTTATTGTGAATGTCGACGTTGCATGAATAAATAGTCGTTGTTTGTTTGTTTGTGGAGTGTAACTTTGTAAACACTTGTTTGTCAGTATTGTCCCGGAGGCGAGCTGTTCGATTACATCGTGGCGAGAGATCGCCTGTCGGAGGAGGAGACCCGCGTGTTCTTCCGTCAGATCGTGGCGGCGCTGGCGTACGTGCACAGTCAGGGTTACGCCCACCGCGACCTCAAACCCGTACGCCGCTCCAGTCTGCGTTTCACAACCATGCGCTCCCGGGTCTGTACTGTTCCTTCCGCTGATCTTTCTCTCGTCTGCGCAGGAAAACCTGCTGATCGACGAGGAGCACAACCTGAAGCTGATCGACTTCGGCCTCTGCGCCAAACCCAAGGTTTTTCTCCTCGGAACGCATTTTATTTGGTGCCTTCACACCACTGTGTGTCTGACACTGGTGTTGTCCTGCAGGGAGGCCTCGGATACGAGCTCATGACCTGCTGCGGAAGCCCCGCCTACGCCGCCCCCGAACTGATCCAGGGCAAATCCTACATCGGTTCAGAGGTGTGTGTGTGTTGTGATGTGGTGTGTGTGTGTGTGTGTGTGTGTGTGTGTGTGTTTTTTATGGTGTAATGTTTGTTCCAGGCGGATGTTTGGAGTATGGGTGTGTTGCTGTTTGCGCTCCTGTGTGGTTATTTACCCTTCGACGATGATAACTTCATGGTCCTGTACAGAAAAATCACAGTAAGTCAACACACACACACACACACACACACAGATGAATACACATACATACACACACACACACAGACACACACACACACACACACACACACACACACACACAATGACTAGGTTTGTCGTCATACACTAAGTTGAAATGTGACTGGAGTATCATATCTGAATGTGATCATGGTGGTGATGATGGTGATGATCGTGGTCATATTGATGGTGGTGAACTTAATGGTGGAGGAGATGATGGTGATCTGGATGATGGAGGAGATGGTGATGGTGATCTGGATTATGGAGGAGATGATGGTGATCTGGATGGTGGAGGAGATGGTGATGATGGTGATGGTGATCTGGATGATGGAGGAGATGGTGATGGTGATGGAGGAGATGGTTTGAGGTGATCTGGATGATTGAGGAGATGGTGGTGATGGTGATCTGGATGATGGAGGAGATGGTGATGGTGATGGTGATGGTGGTGATGGTGATCTGGATGGTGGAGGAGATGGTGATGGTGATCTGGATGATTGGAGGAGATGGTGGTGATGGTGATCTGGATGATGGAGGAGATGGTGGTGATGGTGATCTGGATGATGGAGGAGATGGTGGTGATGGTGATCTGGATGGTGATGGATGGTGGATGATGGTGATCTGGATGATGGAGGATATGGTGGTGATGGTGATCTGGATGATGGAGGAGATAGGATGGTGGTGATGGTGATCTGGATGATGGAGGAGATGGTGATGATGGTGATGATGATGATGGAGGAATGATGATGGAGGAGATGGTGATGATGGTGATCTGGATGATGAAGGAGATATGATGGTGATGGTGATCTGGATGATGGAGGAGATGATGGTGATGGTGATCTGGATGATGGAGGATATGGTGGTGATGGTGATCTGGATGATGGAGGAGATGGTGATGATGGTGATGATGATCTGGATGATGGAGGAGATGGTGATGATGGTGATGGTGATGGTGATGGTGATGGTGATGGTGATCTGGATGATGGAGTAGATGGTGATGGTGATCTGGATGATGGAGGAGATGGTGATGGTGATCTGGATGATGGAGGAGATGGTGATGGTGATCTGGATGATGGAGTAGATGGTGATGATGTGATCTGGATGAGGAGATGGTGAGATGGTGATCTGGATGATTTAGGAGATGGTGATCATGGTGATGGAGGAGATGGTGGTGATGGTGAATCTGGATGATGGAGTGATGGTGCTGGTGATCTGGTATGAGGAGATGGTGGTGATGGTGATCTGGATGATGGAGGAGATGGTGATGGTGATCTGGATGATGGAGGAGATGGTGGTGATGGTGATCTGGATGATGGAGGAGATGGTGGTGATGGTGATCTGGATGATGGAGGAGATGGTGATGATGGTGATCTGGATGATGGATGGAGATGGTGGTGATGGTGATCTGGATGGTGATGGAGGAGATGGAGAGGATGATGATGGTGATCTGGATGATGGGAGGATGATGGTGATGGTGATCTGGATGATGGAGGAGATGGTGATGGTGATCTGGATGATGGAGGAGATGGTGGTGATGGTGATCTGGATGAGGGAGGAGATGGTGGTGATGGATGATCTGGTGATGGAGGTGATGATGGTGGTGATGGTGATCTGGATGATGGAGGAGATGGTGATGATGGTGATGGAGGAGATGGTGATGATGGTGATCTGGATGATGGAGGAGATGGTGGTGATGGTGATGGTGGTGATGGTGATCTGGATGATGGAGGAGATGGTGTTGATGGTGTTGATGGTGATGATGGTGATGGTTGTAATAATGATTCATTGCTTTTGTTTTTGTTTTTCCCTGTTCCAGAAAGGTCATTATGAAAACCCTCACTGGCTGTCTCCCGGAAGTATACTGCTCCTTAACCAGATGATGCAGGTGTGTGTGTGTGTGTGTGTGTGTGTGTGTGTGTGTGTGTGTGTGTGTGTGTTGTGTGTGTGTCAGTCTGCTTTCTCACCTTGATTTGTGTTTTATGGAACTTTACACTCCGATTCCGAATCCCAGTTCTCGTGTTTGTCCTGTAGGTGGAGCCAAAGAGGCGTTTAACTGTCAGACAGCTGCTGGTTCACCCCTGGGTGATGAAGGGATACAGCAGCCCTGTGGAGTGGCACAGCACACGTCCGGTAACACACACACACACACACACACACACACACACACACACACACACACACACATCATATTGGCTGTTTGGGAAAGAGTGAGACAGTTAACCTTCATCAGTCACCTTTTTATGTTTACAAAACAGCTGCAACAAACAAGAATAACAAACACCTCACCTGCTGCCACAGAATACCCATCCCTCTCTATCCCTCTCTCTCCCTCTCCCCTCCCTCCCTCTCTCTCTCTCTCTCTCTCTCTCTCTCTCTCTCCTCTGTCTGAGAGATTTACTTTTCTCTGGGTTTGTGTTTCAGTTGGGACATATCGACGAGGACTGCATCACCGAGATGGCGGTGACGTTCAAGCGCTCCAAACAGAGCACCATCCACCTGGTGTCGGAGGTACGCTTCAGATCAGCAGGCAAACAATTTACCTTTAAACAGATCCTCATTATTCATTTTTTACACCCATTATTGTTATTAGTATTTATTTATTTTATTATTATTATTATTCTTTATAAATTAAAAAAAATATTTTATTATTATTATTATTATTATTATTATTATTATTATTATCCTTCGTTTTGTCGTTTTCTGCATCTCCGTATTGTTTTTCTTCATCCCCATTTCATTTTTTTTATGATGTAGTATTATTACTGACCTAACAGGTGGCAGTAGAGTATAAATTACAAAACAGACTCCGCTTACACAGCGCGCTTTCTGTCTCCATATACAAAAAAAAATCTTGTATATATTTATACACAGCATAAAATATATGCTGTTTATACATTTAATCTCTTATTCCAGTTTGTCTTTTATATATTATTTGTATTTTAACCTTGTTGCTGCTGTTGTAAAACACAATATCTTTGTGTGTGTGTGTGTGTGTTATATATATATATATATATACACATATTACACACACACATACACACAAAGACATTGTGTTTACAACAGCAAAATATATATATATATATATATAATGTGTGTTGTGTGTGTGTGTGTATATATATATATATATATATCTATATATATATATATATATATATATATATATATATATATATATATGCATTTCTACATCTATCCATTAAAACACAATATTTCATCATACTGTTATTTCTGATCTCTGTGTGTGTGTGTGTGTGTGTGATAGTGGAAATATGACCAGACCACCGCTACGTATCTTTTACTGCTGGCTAAGAAGCAGCGTGGAAGACCGGTACGCCTCCGAGCGGACGTGATCACACGCGACCTCGCGTACTCGCCTCTACAGGACATACAGGTACATTCAAACTAGCGCGTCACGATACCGCCTTCGATACGATACCCGCATTAAATATCACGATACCAATACCAAATCGATACTATGGCAAAAAAAAAACCCCAAACAAATAAAATCGAATACAGGAACTTTGTTA
>JACRUU010000028.1:3668141-3683141 GCA_030449085.1 Kryptopterus vitreolus | reverse complement strand
GACAAATCCCAAGGTGTGTCCTGACAGGTGTCACTGTACTCGTTCCTGACTGCTGCGTGTTGCATGTAGTGACACGTGTTTGTCCTATGTTCGTGTGTGTGTGTGTGTGTGTGTGTGTGTGTGTGTGTGTGTGTGTGTGTGTGTGTGTGTGTGTGTGTGTGTGTGTAGAAGCTGCAGGACGGAGAGTTGGAGAGCAGCAGCAGGGAGGGAAGGACGTCCTCGTCTTCAGCCCGGAGAGAAGGTGAAGAATAACGGGAATCGCTAAAAGAGTGAACGAGTGCAGAAAAAAAGGGGGAAGTGAGAGAGAAATAAAGAATGAAAGAGAAAGACGAGAGAGTGAAATGGAGAACAAGAAAGAGGGGAAAGAGGAGGAGAAGGAGAGGGGGAGTAGAAAAAAAAGAGGAGTAGGGACGTAAAGGGAGAAATAAGTGGGGTGGAAATGGAGAGTAAAGGAGAAAAGAATGAGTGTAATACGGGGATAAAGGGTTGTTTAATGAGGAGGATGGAGGGATTGCGGAGGAGTAAAGAATCCCTCGTTCCGCAGGTCTCGCTCGTTGGACATGGCGGCATGTCCCGGAGACAGCGGACAGAAGAAGAAGGCGGGGAAAGTGTTTGGCAGTTTGGAACGCGGCCTGGACAAAGTCATCACCATGCTCACTCCCAGCAAGAGGAAGGGACCGAGGGACGCACCCCGCAAAATAAAGGTGTGGAGTCCTCCCTTTCTCTCTCCTTTCTTTCCATTCATCTTTCCATCACATTATACACTTTCATCATTCTATCCCTTCACTCGTTCTTTTCTTCTGGCCATTTTCTGGCCTTCGCTCTCGTCTTTCCTTCCGTCATCCTTTTCTTTTCTTCTTTTGTCTGTCGCATTCACTCTATCCATCATTTCATTTCCTGTGTTTTTGTTTGTTTCTATCTCTCTTTTTCATTTTTTATTCTTTCTGATTTCTTTTTTGTGTTCTTTCTTTTTTCCCCTTCGTTTTTCTTTTCTTTTCCTCTCTCTCTCTCTCTCTGCCTTTTTCCTTCCGTCTCCATTTGTTTTAACGATTCATTCTCTCTTACTTTTCTTTCTTCGTCATCTTCCTTTCTTTCAGTCGTCCATTCATTCATTCCTTTCTGTCTTTGTTTTTCTCTCCTTCCTTCCGTCTCCATTTTTTTATCATTCATTCTTTCTGATTTTTCTTTCTTTCTTTTTTTGTTTTTCTTTCATTTTTCCTTTGTTTTCTTTCCGTTTTTCTTTCTCTCTACCTTTTTCCTTCGGTCTTCCTTTTTTTTAATGATTCTTTCTCTCTTTCTTTTCTTTATTCATCATCTTCCTTTCTTTCTTTCAGTCATCCATTCATTCCTTTTCCCGTTTTGTTTTTCTTTCTTTCTTTTTTTTTTCTTTTTCTCTCCTCCTTCTATCTCCATTTTTTTATGATTTGTTCTTTCTTTCTTCCTTTTTTGTTTTTGTTTGTTTATCTTTTTACTTTTGTTTTTTCTTTTTTATAACCCCCCCAAACCCCCCCCCCCCCCCCCCCCTCTCTCTCTCTCTCTCTCTCTCTCCTTACTTCGGTCTCAATTTTATATGCGTCATTCTTTCTGATTTCTTTTTTGTGTTTTTGTTTTTCTTTCTTTTCTCTCTCTCTCTTGTTCCTTCTGTCTCTATTTCTGTGCTTCTTTCTTTCTCAATCCCTCCATCCATCCCTCCTCCTTCCTTCTCTGATCTTCGTGTGTGTGTGTGTGTGTGTGTGTAGGCGCAGTATAACGTGACATTGACGAGACAGACGAACGCTGAGCAGGTCCTCAATCACGTCCTCACGGTTTTACCCCAGAAAAACGTCGACTACGTACAGAAAGGGTGAGTCAGCATTCTCTCTCTCTTTCTCTCTCTTTCTCCTCTCTTTCCCTCATTCTTTATCTCCCTCTGACTTTCCACCCCATTTTCTCTCCCTCTCATGTTCTTTTTCACTTTCTCCCTCTTCCTTTCCCCCTCTCCCTCTTTCTCTTCCTCTCCTTTTGTCTTTCGCTCCCCTATTGCTTACCTCCACTTTCTTGTTTTGCATCACATTCTCTCCATCTCTCTCTCTCTCTCTCCCCCTCTCTCACACTTTCTCACCCCTCTCCCTTTCTCACTTTTTCTCTCTCTTCTCTTCATCGCAATCCTTTCCTGATTGCGTTCTCTCTCTCCTCTCGCCCTCTCATTTTCTCCTCCATGCTTTCTTTCAGTATTAATCTCTCTCTCTCTCTCTCTCTCTCTCTCGCTCTCTCTCTCTCTCTCTCTCTCTCTCTCTCTCTCTCTCTCTCCTCGGCTCTCTCTCTCTCTCTCTCTCAGGTTACACACTGAAGTGTCGTACGCAGTCGGACTTTGGGAAGGTGACGATGCAGTTCGAGTTGGAAGTTTGTCTCCTGCAGAAACCCGAGGTGGTGGGAATCCGGCGTCAGAGGATAAAAGGAGACTCCTGGGTGTACAAACACCTGGTGGAGGACATCCTGTCCACCTGCGGCGTGTGAGCGCGCACTTCCTGTCCACCTGCGGCGTGTCAGCGCGCACTTCCTGTTTCACTTTGCACCGCCATGAAGGAAAAACGTCGGCATTCCCGTCCGTTAGGAATTGCACTTTTACTCCTGATCCGGATTTCCGGCGTCATATAGAGGAGGAGGGGGAGGAGGGGGTGAGGGGGCGGGGGTTGTGGGGTTTTGAATGGGGGCGGGCTTTTTGGGGGGGGTTAATCCATTACAAATTCAAGTTTACCTTTTTAGATCTAACAGCGTTATTCTGCTGACCTCGTGTCTTTTCCTGTCTTTCATCTTTGTCGTTTACATTCTTTGCAAATGTATTTACTTTATTAATGTTTGTGTTTGTTTGTTTACAGTCCCATTTTTTTACATCCTTTTAAATGTATTTTTGTGTAGCAGAATAAAGCAGATTACAAAACAACGTTTCTGCTTCTGAGACGGGGGAGACGAACACACAATATACTGCGTATTTGTTTCTGAGACGGGGGGAGACGAACACACAATATACTGAGTATTTGTTTCTGAGACGGGGGGAGACGAACACACAATATACTGAGTATTTGTTTCTGAGACGGGGGGAGACGAACACACAATATACTGAGTATTTGTTTCTGAGACGGGGGGAGACGAACACACAATATACTGAGTATTTGTTTCTGAGACGGGGGGAGACGAACACACAATATACTGAGTATTTGTTTCTGAGACGAAGGGGAGACGAACACACAATATACTGAGTATTTGTTTCTGAGACGAAGGGAGACGAACACACAATATACTGAGTATTTGTTTCTGAGACGAAGGGAGACGAACACACAATATACTGAGTATTTGTTTCTGAGACGAAGGGAGACGAACACACAATATACTGAGTATTTGTTTCTGAGACGAAGGGGAGGACGAACACACAATATACTGAGTATTTGTTTCTGAGACGAAGGGAGACGAACACACAATATACTGAGTATTTGTTTCTGAGACGGGGGGAGACGAACACACAATATACTGAGTATTTGTTTCTGAGACGGGGGAGACGAACACACAATATACTGAGTATTTGTTTCTGAGACGGGGGGAGACGAACACACAATATACTGAGTATTTGTTTCTGAGACGGGGGGAGACGAACACACAATATACTGAGTATTTGTTTCTGAGACGGGGGAGACGAACACACAATATACTGAGTATTTGTTTCTGAGACGAAGGGAGATGAACACACAATATACTGAGTATTTGTTTCTGAGACGGGGGAGACGAACACACAATATACTGAGTATTTGTTTCTGAGACGGGGGGAGACGAACACACAATATACTGAGTATTTGTTTCTGAGACGGGGGGAGACGAACACACAATATACTGAGTATTTGTTTCTGAGACGGGGGGAGACGAACACACAATATACTGAGTATTTGTTTCTGAGACGGGGGGAGACGAACACACAATATACTGAGTATTTGTTTCTGAGACGGGGGGAGACGAACACACAATATACTGAGTATTTGTTTCTGAGACGGGGGGAGACGAACACACAATATACTGAGTATTTGTTTCTGAGACGGGGGAGACGAACACACAATATACTGAGTATTTGTTTCTGAGACGGGGGGAGACGAACACACAATATACTGAGTATTTGTTTCTGAGACGGGGGGAGACGAACACACAATATACTGAGTATTTGTGGGGACGCAAGTACTCAAGTTCGACAAGTCTAAGCCATGTTGGACTTCGGATCGGGTCATGAGTTCAAATCCCAGCACCTGAAGCGCTCATAAACTGAGCTGGGACTTGTGCCCATGATGTTCTGGTGCTGGTTAGTAGTGGTGGGACTTGAACACATGATCGTTTAGTGGCTCAAATCTCACCACCATTGGCGAAACTGTGGAGCAGCAGCAACTGGAGGTCATGTGTTTAAATTCCATCGCCGCCGCCGCCACCACCGTAGACTATCCCTTGTGTGCCTGAAGGTTATGAGTTCCCGTCCCAAACAACACAACCGCCACTATTGCTAAGCCGTTGAGCACTGACGCTCCAAGGGTTACGAGTTCAAGTCCCACAGAAATCGTTAAACAAATAAAAGCACCACTTCCTCCATCCACCATTGAAGAGCTGTTGAGCAACCAGCACGGAAGCTCATATGTTCAAGTCCCAGCGCCACCACCATTGCAATGCCATTTGAGCACTGAACACGTGTTCAAGTCCCATCATTACCACCTGAATTTTAAGTCCCTTCACCACTGCCATCTTTCCCGCCACCACTACATCGGTGACACCTGAAGGTTGTGAGTTCACGTCCCATATATTTCAGTATATTTAGACGGTATCCCGAGTCTCCGATTCAATGAAGGCCATGGATAAGGTCCATCGACACTTTTTCGACCAATCAGAACGAGGGAATTCCGCCGCACGATGGCGAGAATCCCAACATCATCATCAGGACATTCTCGGATCCCGACTCGTCAGCTGGAATTCCAGGAACGTCATTTAATTGCACAACACACACACACACACACACACACACACGTTGTCATTGAAGCGCGTTCCGCCTGCGCGTCGTTCCTACTGTGCACATCAGCATAACAACAGCCATTAGAATGACAGATCAGAGGACTGGTGCTCTGAGCGCAGGATGAGGTAGAAGTGTGTGTATGTCACGGATGGGAGGGGGAGGGGGAGGGTGGATGGTTAATGTGGGGGGGCCGAAGTGGTAATATAAGGGGTGAACTCGCCCCCCTACTGGTAATGACTCCTGCTGAGCTCTTAAAAAAAGGAGGGAGGGCCCCGGGGCCAGCTGTGGGAACAGACGCTAGCTGTCATTTCCCTCGTCTGTCCTTTTTTCTTTTTTTTTACCTTTCCATCCCCCTCGTCGTTTAAACACCTCTCACCAGACCCAAACGAATTTCGGTTACCTCTGAGCGGCCATTTTGGAAAAGGATTCACCAACAAGCCCCGCCTCCTAAAACACACCAGCCATTATAGACAAGTGAAGCGATGTCGCACGCGTCACGGCTGATTGGCTAACGGTAAGTGTTTCCTGTTTGATAAACGACTTTTCAGAGCCGTGCAGCTAAAAATTCACGTGGCTACGAAGCTAAATAATATTTTTTCGCTAATTGTAACAGAAAAGGGGGCACGGTGACGTAGTGGTTAGCACGTTCGCCTCACACCTCCAGGGTCCGGGTTCGATTCCCGTCTCGGCCATGTGTGTGTGTGTGTGGAGTTTGTGCATGTTCTCCCCGTGCCTCAGGGGGTTTTTCTCCGGGTTCTCTGGTTTCCTCCCGGTCCAAAAACATGCACGGTAGGTTGATTGACACCTTGGAAAATTGTCTCTAGTGTGTGTGATGTGTGTGTGTGTGTGTGTGTGTGTCCTGCGATGGGTTGGCATTCCATCCAGGGTGTATCCTGCCTTAATGCCCATAGACGCCTGAGATAGACACAGACTCCCCGTGACCCGAGGGAAGATCGGATAAAGCGCTAGAAGATGAATGAATGAATGAATGTAACAGAAAGCCGAATAATTGTGCGATTTTCTTTTAGCGCCAAGTTTTTTCGAATTGTAGTCCAACAAGGTTGCACTTCGTATATGCAAATAAAATGAAATATATTTCTACGCAACCGTTTGATCCTAATTACGCAAATAATATCGTTTACATTTCTATCGTCTACTCAAAAGAAATAGCTAGCAACGGCTTTTACACCGATTCACCGTTAACCAATCAGCCGTGACGTGTTTGACATCGCTTCACTTCGCGACTTTCGCTAGCGTCCAAACACTTGCAACAAAGCTCTGTAACGTCTGCTGTGATTTAGGAGGCGGGGCTTATTGGTGATCATTGGGATCTAATGCAGGGGCACGGTGGTTTAGCGGTTAGCACGTTCGCCTCACACCTCCAGGGTCCGGGTTCGATTCCCGTCTCGGCCATGTGTGTGTGGAGTTTGTGCATGTTCTCCCCGTGCCTCAGGGGGTTTTTCTCCGGGTTCTCCGGTTTCCTCCCCCCGGTCCAGAAACATGCAGGTTGATTGGCACCTTGAAAAATTGTCCCTAGTGTATGAATGTGTGTGTGTGTGTGTGTCCTGAGATGGGTTGGCATTCCATCCAGGGTGTATCCTGCCTTAATGCCCATAGACGCCTGAGATAGACACAGACTCCCCGTGACCCGAGGGAAGATCGGATAAAGCGCTAGAAGATGAATGAATGAGGAGGCGGGGCTTATTGGTGATCATCGGGATCCTCAACAGGAAGTTAAAAAACATCGCTACAAAAAAAAAACAACATGGCTTCCGCGATGTAGCTAGTCGTATCCGTTAATTTTACCGCGACGTAACGAACGTGCGAGATTCCCAAACCTCTTCCACTGCGCAGTGGATTCAGGATTAAATCGTCACACGGCGACTATAAAAAGATAATAATCACGACATGTCGAGGCCGTACGAATCGCTACAGAGACGTCGGAACTGCCGCGTATCGTCCCGCAACCCCCACCCGCCTCACAATCCGGCCCTGTTTTAACCAAGCCGAGGTTCATTAAGAGATCGGGTTGTAAATTCCTGGAGTGTGTAACCTCACACACACACACACACACACACACACACACACACACACACACACACACTGGACTAATAGGCATGTGGGCTCGAGGGAATCCGTCGGCGTCATTGACAGGATAAATTGCTCGCCCCGACGTTTTTGGTTTGGTTAGCGTGTTGTGTGTGTGTGTGTTCCGGTGGCTGAGGAACAAATGAAGAGTTTTATTCTGACCTTTACACTAGAAAGAAGAAAGCGGATGATCACGTTTGCAGGCGTTAAACGACAAATGTCAAACAACGGAGCGTTTTTATGTTAAAAACGACGCTGGATTGAATGCCCTTTAGGCAGGCGTCACGTAACGATATTTTACATAACTTACTTAAATGAACGTATACGATGATTCAGGTCCCTATTGGATCGTGTGTGGTTTGGGACACACCCGAAATGTGACACTGGGCTGTAGTATATAAAGTAGGAGGTAATGGATTGGGACACACCCCGCGCCGGTACACTAATGATCATGATGTGTGTGATTTGTGATGGCGTTTATATAATAATGCCCTATAGAGTGAATTGAACATGTGGTTATTTACACGGCCTATATAGGGAACCTAATTTGTGGTTTGGGACGTGTCCGTACACCCATCTTTATAAGTTTAAGTGACCTACGTTTTTTTTGTTTGTTTGTTTGTTTTGGCTCAGTGTGTGTGTTTGTGTGTTTATACTCAATACATATATGGAATAAGGAATTGACTGATGTAAAGCGCACACGTGTCTCCAGTAGCACTAGGTTATATTGTGTAGTGAATACGGTGTGTGATTATGGACGCGTCCGCAGTGGACACGCTATAATACACTCTGACGGATTACGCCTGGTGCGAATAATACGCTCCACTTTATTCAGTGTATTCTGGGTAATATTAAATACATTGGATTGGCTCATCTTTTAGAGAAACACCTCTATCCGTATCCTCTTTAACACACACACACACACACACACACACACACACACTGAAATTGGACCAATCTTAGAGATAGGCCGGAGGAGCATTCTGTTCGGCCGTGAATTGAAGCCGTTTTCCCAGATGCCGCTCAATTTCCGCCGAGCTTTTGTCATATTGGTGTGTTTGTTCCCTGTTTACAAGTGGGATTTCTCGCTCTCTCTCTGTGTGTGTGTGTGTGTGTGTGTGTGTGTGTGTGTGTGTGTGTGCGTTTTTATCAGTGGTCTGTCATTCCGAGCAGCCTATACACACACACACACACACACAAAGAGAGCTCGGAGAGAAGGGGCTTAGGTCCTTAACCCTGTCGGTTTAAGCTGTAATGTTCCTGACAAGTCTGAGAGAAAGAGAGAGAGAGAGAGAGAGAGAGAGAGAGGGAAGGAAGGAAAGAGAGAGGGATTGGGTTTTGGTATGCAGCAGCTTTCACCCTCCGCACTTCATGTCCACCCTGATATAAAGAGAACGGAACGTCTTGTATTTGGGTGATTCTCATATTGAATCAATTTCAGTGAATTGATTCTTTGAATCATCCAAATGAGTCGTTTGGTTCCTTTGATTTTGAACGAACGAATAAACGAATGACTCGGAGCAGA
This sequence comes from Kryptopterus vitreolus, assembly GCA_030449085.1. Classification (NCBI taxonomy): domain Eukaryota; kingdom Metazoa; phylum Chordata; class Actinopteri; order Siluriformes; family Siluridae; genus Kryptopterus; species Kryptopterus vitreolus. The sequence goes on along the minus strand of JACRUU010000028.1, from coordinate 3,674,511 downwards.
CGACTCGTGTAACCTTTATGGGAGTCAAATGAGTCATGTATGGGACTCAGTGCTTTGTTCATATGAGTCCATTAGCTAACAAACAAACCAATCATTGAGTCGATTCGTTCGTTTAAAGAATCGTTTAAATCATCATTCATCACCTTTACAAGAATGTATTGTATTTGGGTGATTCCCATATTGAATCACTTCTGTGAATTGATTCTTTGATTTGATTCATTGATTCATTTGGTTCATTTTGTACCTTTGATGTTGTTACTCCTGTAATTATCCTAACAATAATGTAAAACAAAACGCTTTGTGTAGCAAATGAACGAACAAACGACTCGGGACAGAACTAGTCGACTCTGTTTCCTGTGTAACATCTATGGGAGTCAAGTGACCGAAGAACAAACGACTCGGCTCAGAAGAGTCGATTTTGCCGTGCTTTGTTCGCACGAGTCTATTAGAAAACAAACGAACAAATCCTTGTTTGAATCGATTCGTTCTTTTAAAGAATCGTTTCGATGGTTCATCGCCTTTGGAGCTTTGGAAAGACTCGTTTCCGCGGAGAGAATCGCCAGAGTGAACATTGAGAGATGGAAAGAGAGAGAGAGAGAGAGAGAGAGACAGAGATGGGAAAAGTTGTGGTGAAGGAAAAGAATGTTGCATGATAGAGAGAGAGAGAGAGAGAGAGAGAGAGAGAGAGAGAGAGAACAGGCGAGAGGGTGACAGCACAATTAGGGATTTTAATTCTCTGCATGAGTGAGTCAGTCCAGTCTTCATGATAATGAGCAGACTCCATGCAATAAATCTTTATGATACACCGTCACACACACACACACACACACACACACACACACACTCCCGACTCCACCACATCTACATTGATAATGAGGAGAACTCTGCACAAACTTCATTCCCGTCTCACGCGCCGCACAAACACAGACTTCAACAAAAGTGCACAAAGAGGCCTCCTTCTATTTCATGGACGTGTCCCAATCCACACCAAGTCACTATATATGCACATGGCACATGTTAAAGGGACCATATACTGAATATGGCGTCTGATTTGGGACACGTCCCAAGAAAATGTCCACAATGGACGCGTCCGAAACCATTTCTCACGCACTATATTCTCCAAAACAAACATATCCGTCACAAACAAACAAACAAACAAACAAACAAATGACCACCAGGGGGCGTCACAGTCTCTCTCTCTCTCTCTCTCTCTCTCTCTGTGTCTCTCTCTCTTCTCCCAGTCTCCATCTCTCTCTCTCTCCGTCTCCATCTTCATCTCGCTCTCTCTCTCCGTCTCCATCTCCACCTCTTCTCCTTCTCTCTCTCTCCGTCTCTCTCGCTCTTTCTCTCTCTCCGTCTCCATCACTCTCTCTCTCTCTCCATCTCCATCTTTCTCTCTATCTCACTCTCGCCATCTCTTTCTCCGTCTAGATCTCTATCTCTCTCCGTCTCCATCTCTCTCTCTCTCCGTCTCCATCTCTCTCTCTTTCTCCATCTCCATCTCTCTCTCTCCGTCTCCATCTCTCTCTCTCTCTCTCTCGTCTCTCGTCTCCATCTCTCTCTCCATCTCTCTCCTCTCCGTCTCCATCTCTCTCTCTCTCTCTCTCTCTCTCTCTCTCTCTCCGTCTCCATCTCTATCTCTCTCCGTCTCCATCTCTCTCTCTCTCTCTCTCCGTCTCCATCTCTCTCTCTAATTGGGTCTCTGGGATGAGTTTCTTTCGACAGGTCCATTCATCATGAACTCGACCAGAAGGACAAATCCTCAGGGAGACCCGGCGAGAGAGGGAGAGAGAGAGAAAGAGAGAAAGAGGGAGGAGGGGTCAGACAGCTGGATCAGAGGGTCTTTTGCTTGTCAGCTCACCTTCCTCATTTTTTCCTCCCTCGCTCCCTCGTGAGTGGCGGTTAGGAGACGAGAGGAAAAAGAAGAATTAATAAAAGAAAGTATGAGTGTGTTTGGGCCGTTTTGCATAAAATAGAAAAGAAGAAAGAGAGAGAAAGAAGGAAAGTGTGTGAGAGGAAGAAGAAAAAAAAGAGAAAAAAGAAAGGCGGGCGAGAGAAATGAGTGAATGAGACTGAGAGAGAACAATAGAGGAAGAAATAGTTTACAAAGCAAACGAAAGGAAAAGTGAGAAAGAAAGTGTGTGAGAAAGAAAGAGTGCAAGAGAGAGAGAGAGAGTGAAAGAAGGAAAGAATAGAGAAATAAATCGTCAAAAAGGCGAAAGAAAGGAAAAAATGAGTAAAAGAAAGAAAGTGGTAAAGAAAAAATATAACAATGAATGAACAGAAGGAAAGAGAAAAGAGTGAAGGAAAGAAAGAAAGAAAGAAAGAAAGAAAGAAAAAAGTTAAGAGTGAACAGAGAAAGAAGTAGTTATAAAGCATAAGAACGGTAAAAGGAGAGATTGAAAGAAAAAAATGAGAAAGAGGGAGGGAAAGAAAGAAAGTCAAAAACAATAAGTAAATAAATAAATAAGTAAATTTACAAAGGAAGAAAAAAAGAAAGAAAGAAAGAATGAAACAAAGAAAGGAAAGAAGAATTAAAGAAATATAGAAAGAAATGAAGAAAGAAAGAAAGAAAGGAAGATAGAAAGAAAGAAAGATAGAAAGAAAGAAAGGAATAAATGAAGAAAGAAACAAAGGAAGGAAGAAATGAAGAAATAAAGAAAGAAATGAAGAAAGAAATGAAGAAAGATAGAAAGAAAGAAAGGAAGGAAGAAAGAAAGAAATGAAGAAAGGAAGAAAGAAAGGAAGAAAGAAAGAAATGATGCAAGAAAGAAAGAAAGGAAGGAAGAAAGAAAGAAATGAAGAAAGGAAGAAAGAAAGGAAGAAAGAAAGAAAGATGCAAGAAAGAAAGAAAGAAAGATAGAAAGAAAGGAAGAAATGAAGAAAGGAAGAAAGAAAGAAAGAAAGGAAGAAATAAAGAAAGAAATGAAGAAAGAAATGAAGAAAGATAGAAAGAAAGAAAGGAAGAAAGAAAGGAAGGAAGAAAAAAAGAAATGAAGAAAGAGAGAAACAAAGAAAGGTAGAAAGGAAGAAAGAAATGAAGAAAGAAATGATGCAAGAAAGAAAGGAAGGAAGAAAGAAAGGTAGATTAGAGGAGAGTGAGTGATTTATATTCTGCTTTTTGAGTCTCACTGGACGTCAGGGGTCAGAGTGCCATGGTCCAGTCCCCTGGAACACGAAGTGTAAGGGGCCTTACCCAAGGGCCCGAGTGGTACATCATATACATCCTCACCGTGCACAGAGCGTATTAGGCGTTATTAGGCTTTATTATGCGTTATTAGGCTTTATTAGGCTTTATTAGGCGTTATTAGGGGTTATTATGCGTTATAACCAGCGGAATGATTTGCGTAAGGAGATCAGATCCGAGGTCCATGTGCTCTTTAAGGTCCTGCAGGTTTTGGTGTCGCGTCTCCTCTCGGAATTCCTTCAAAAAGTGGAAAGACTTCAGTTTGAACTTCTGCTTAATTACAGAGAGAAGTTGTGCAGCGCCGCGAGATGCTGTTCACCTTTTACCCTCTACTGTGTGTGTGTGTGTGTGTGTGTGTGTGTGTGTGTGTGTGTGTGTGTGTGTGTGTGTGTGAGAGAGAAACTTCTTTTCTTAATCAGAGGGTGAGGGTGTTTATACTACACGCCCCACGTGCAGATCTCAGAGTTACAACCGTACTGTGTGAGTGTGTGTGTGTGTGTGTGTGTGTGTGTGTGTGTGTGTGGTGTGTGTGTGTGTGTGTGTGTGTGTGTTTCACCTGCACATTCAGCCCGCCGTCTTAATAAGACGCTCACAATTACGCTGCAGTTCCACCCGGCGCTGGCGTTCTGCACACACACTCGGTGAGTGACGTTAATTTGCGCGGCTTCCTGTCCCTGTAATGGCCGTTCCTTCTGCTCGCGTTTCCCTCCGCGCAAATAACACACACACACACACACACACACACACACACACACACACACGTGCGCGAAAAATGGAAATGTCTTAATTATTTATCTAATCAGGCTTGAAGAGCGAGTTTAATAAGGGAAGGAATAATTTGTCCGACCGCGATGATTCATTTTATTCCAAACAGCACAAAAAACTCACCACTGAAATGTCTAATATAATTAATACCTTCACTTTCACTCTATCTATCAGCTATCTATCTATCTATCTCTCTATCTATCTATCACTCTATCTATCTATCACTCTATCTATCTATCTATCTATCTATCTATCTATCTATCTATCTATCTATCTATCTATCTATCTATCTATCTATCTATCTATCTATCTATATATATATTACTATATTTATCTATCTATCTATCTATCTATCTATCTATATATCTATCTATCTATCTATCTATCTATCTATCACTATATATCATATTACTCTATCTACTCTATCATATTCTATCTATCTATCTATCTATATCTATCTATCTATCTATCTATCTATCTATCTATCTATCTATCTATCTATCTATCTATCATCATTCTATCTATCACTCTATCATCACTATATATCCTTACTCTATCACTCTCTCACTATAAAGTGAATAATAAAGTATATATTTTTCTATCTAACTATCACTATATCAGTCTATCACTCACTTTAAATACTTTATCGCTCTATCGCTCTATTATCTATCTATCTATCTATCTATCTATCTCGTCTATCACTTATCTAATATTACTCTATCTATCTATCTATCTGTCACTCTATATATCACTATATCTATCACTATCTATCTATCTATCTATCTATCTATCTATCTATCTATCATCTATCTATCACTATATATTCTCTATCTATCTATCTATCTATCTATCTATCTATCTATCTATCTATCTATCACTATAATTACTAGCTATCTATCTATCTATCATCTATCTATCTATCTATCTATATATATATTACTCTATCACTCTATCTATCTATCTATCTATCTATCTATCTATCTATCTATCTAATCTATCTATCTATCTATCTATCTATCTATCTATCTCTATCTCATCTATCTATCACTATCTATCTATCACTATATATATTACTCTATCACTCTATCACTCTCTCACTATAAAGTGAATAATAAAGTATATATTTTTCTATCTAACTATCACTATATCAGTCTATCACTCACTTTAATACTTTATCGCTCTATCGCTCTATCTATCTATCTATCTATCTAGCTATCTATCTATCTATACTATCACTATCTATTTTATCTACTCTATCTATCTATCTATCTATCTAATCTATCTATCTATCTATCTATCTATCTATCTATCTATCTAATCTATCTATATATATATTACTCTATCACTCTATCTATCTATCTATGTATCTATCACTCTATCTATCACTATATATATTACTCTATCATCTCTATCTATCTATCTATCTATCTATCTATCTATCTATCTCTATCTATCTATCTATCTATATCTATCTATCTATCTATCTCTATCTATCTACTATCTATAATATTACTACTCATCACTCTATCACTCTATCACTCTATCTACAGACGTGGACAAAATTGTTGGTACCCTTTGGTCAATGAAAGAAAAAGTCACAATGGTCACAGAAATAACTTTAATCTGACAAAAGTAATAATAAATAAAAATTCTATAAATGTTAACCAATGAAAGTCAGACATTGTTTTTCAACCATGCTTCAACAGAATTATGTAAAAAAATAAACTCATGAAACAGGCATGGACAAAAATGATGGTACCCCTAACTTAATATTTTGTTGCGCAACCTTTTGAGGCAATCACTGCAATCAAACGCTTCCTGTAACTGTCAATGAGACATCTGCACCTCTCAGCAGGTATTTTGGCCCACTCCTCATTGAGCAAACTGCTCCAGTTGTGTCCGGTTTGAAGGGTGCCTTTTCCAGACTGCATGTTTCAGCTCCTTCCAAAGATGCTCAATAGGATTGAGGTCAGGGCTCATAGACGGCCACTTTAGAATAGTCCAATTTTTTCCTCTTAGCCATTCTTGGGTGTTTTTAGCTGTGTGTTTTGGGTCATTGTCCTGTTGCAAGACCCATGACCTGCGACTGAGACCAAGCTTTCTGACACTGGCTAGTACATTTCTCTCTAGAATTCCTTGATAGTCTTGAGATTTCATTGTACCCTGCACAGATTCAAGACACCCTGTGCCAGACGCAGCAAAGCAGCCCCAGAACATAACAGAGCCTCCTCCATGTTTCACAGTAGGGACAGTGTTCTTTTCTTGATATGCTTCATTTTTTCGTCTGTGAACATACAGCTGATGTGCCTTGGCAAAAACTTCGATTTTTGTCTCATCTGTCCACAGGACATTCTCCCAGAAGCTTTGTGGCTTGTCAACATGTAGTTTGGCATATTCCAGTCTTGCTTTTTTATGATT
>JACRUU010000028.1:3635641-3663141 GCA_030449085.1 Kryptopterus vitreolus | reverse complement strand
ATAAAAAAATAATAAATTATAATAAAAGAAGTTTCTCGTCATCCCATTTCCCGAATTTTCCGAGATTTGTGATTGTTGGGAAAAACCGGAATGCGAAATGACGGATCCGAAATCAGCGTCAAAACCATCAGTGGCGTCATTCCGTCATTCCCGCTCCGGATCGGGAATTCCTCGACTCCGTACTATAATTCCGGGTGTTAGAATTTGGACGGCAGGTTATAAATATTAATATAACGAATACACGTGGTTTTTTTTTTTTCCCTTTCAAAAAACACCAAAACAAACGAACGCACCGTAAACACACCTTATACACACACGTGGCAAATTCCTGCCCGGAAAGCGTCTGGACGTTACGAGAGAATCTTTTCGTGCTGCGATTTCACGTTGGGCGTATCGTAGTAATAATAAAGAAGTCGTCCGGGGTTTTTTGTTTGTTTTTTTTGGCGCCGGAAAGATTAGATGTTTCGTTTGAAATATCGCAAATGTGCGTCTTAAATGCAACGTATGGAATAGTAAAGAAACGTTAACGTAACGTCGTTTTGTCTTACGTGGAAAGCTTTTTTTTTTTTCCGGACCAATCCAATCGTTCACACGGTGACGGGTTTAATCCCGAGGAAGTGTGTTAGAAGGAATGATGAGATTAGCGAGACGTGGAGGAACTCCCCGATATGTGATGGCGCAGCAGGTTTTAAGGGAGGGGTGGCGGGTCTTTGGGGGTCCGAGGCGACGTCGGAAAGGAGGGGTGGGGGGAATGACGTGTGTTCGCGACCCGCCAGAGGACAAAAGGACTACATGTGTGTGTACACGGCGCGAGCTTGAAGGTTCTGACGTGAAGGGCAGGAAAAGCCCACTCGGTGTTACTGTTCAGTGCCGGAGCTGTCAATCATCGTCCTCTGAGCCAATGGGAGCGTCTCACGCTTTAACCAGCCGGGTCAATAAAAAAAAAAAACAGGAGGCGGGTCTTACGCAAGAGCAGTGTGTTTAAGGCAATGCTTTGTGTTCTGTGTTGGGAAAAATTGACTAACAAAACCGCCCTCGTATCGGCGGAAAACGACATAAAAGCGGCGTACGCATTAATAATTAAAACATTGCGTTTGCATCCACATTTACGTTACTTTTTTTCCCAATGGTATTCCGATTGCCTTAACGATATTCATTCATTCATTCATTCATCTTCTATCTACGCTTTTTATATCCTGATTCTTCCCTCGGGTCACGGGGAGCCTGTGCCTATCTCAGGTGTCTATGGGCATTAAGGCAGGATACACCCTGGATGGAATGCCAACCCATCGCAGGGCACACACATACACACACACACACACACACACACACACATTCATACACTAGGGACAATTTTCCAAGGTGCCAATCAACCTACCGTGCATGTTTTTGGACCGGGAGGAAACCGGAGAACCCGGAGAAAAAAAACCCCCTGAGGCACGGGGAGAACATGCACAACTCCACACACACATGGCCGAGACGGGAATCGAACCCGGATCCTGGCGGTGTGAGGCGAATGTGCTAACCACTACGCCACCGTGCCCCTACCTCTCGCCATAACAATATAATAAAAAAAAAAAACGTTTATGCGTGTGCACCAAATAAAATACGGGTTTTTTTTTTTTATACGTAAAAATGTTTTGCATAATCTGTGAAGGGGTGGGTGGAGTTAACATCGGGACCGTCTCATGTGCGGTACGAAATTGAAGCCTGGCTTTTTCACGACGTGATAAAGGAAATAGATTTTAGCGAAAAAACACCACAGTGTTAACGCACGCGCTCCTCCCCCCCCACCTCGCGACGGCGACTCGGGTTTTGGTTTAAATCCGTTAATTTGATTTTCAGCGTTCGTTCGGCCTGGAACACGCGTGCGGTCGGTGGCACTGGCGGATTTGGGGGCGGGCGGGGGTCGGGGGGCGGGGGGGGGCGGGTGGGGGTGGCGGGGGCGGTCCTGCGTGGTTTTAGCGGCGGGATGACTCGATAGAAAAAAAGGTAAAGGCACTGTCCTCGATTTCAGCTGGTGCAGTTCAGGTTCATAATGCCTCAGACTCCGAAGGTCGCATCGCGGCGAGACGGCATCAAGGGTTTTCTTTAGAGTTGCGCGACTTTTTTTTTTCCGGGCGCAACTTAAGGTCTACGAACGAAAGAAACGTGTCTCTAACGCTACGTTACGGAAAAAAAACGTAAAGGCAAAACTAGCGGCGTCATCATTATTCATTTATATAGATATATATACTGTGTATTCAGAGATAGAGCATTCTGTGTCTGTTTTTTCGTGTGGTGTCGGCGACTAAACCTACAAACGTTCTCCGAGCGGAGACGCACGACGTATTCCGGAAAAAAAACGGACGGAAAGGAAAAAAAAAAAAAAAAGGAAGGAAGAGTGGGGGGGGGGGGGGGGGGGGGGGGGGGGGTAGGGGGTTTCGAGGGGGGGGGGGGGGGGGACACGGCACAAACGCTAGCTAAATAAAGGACTTTTTTTTCCTCTCGTCCACTAGAATCTAAAACGCTTGCGTGGAAGTAAAACGATGGAGGTGTATTGTACATGTTTGACCACACCACACACACACACACACACACACAACACACACACACACACGGCCACACGAGGATTCGGTCATGACGGCGCTATGTACAGGTTGCGTTTGAATTCGCTAAGGCCTTCACCACGGTTTCATGCATTGTCTTGGCGCGGAACGAAAGAACAAGCGAATAAAAAAAGAGAGGGAGAGATTTTCAGAGAGAGAGAGCGAGAGAGAGAGAGGGAAGAATGTATCCGTGAATTTCCGGTTACTGACTGGATTCGGGGGGAAATTCCGGAGACGAACAGCAATTTCGTCGTACAAACGATTTCTTTCTTTAAACGTAAACAAACAAACGTAACGATCTCGCGTAAAACAAATGCGTACGTTTACGCTTGGAATTTCGGTCCGGAAAGCGAAGATTCTTCCTAGAGCTGGGCGATACATCGTAAACATACGATATTTTTTTTTCCGACAAAATTCGATTTCGGATACGGGAAAATGTGTCGGTATTTGTTTACTTGTTTGTAGTTGTTTTTTTGGGGGCCACAAAACGTTACAAACGTTAGATAAACCTTACAAACGTTAGATAAACCTTACAAACGTTAGATAAACGTTACAAACGTTAGATAAACCTTACAAACGTTAGATAAACGTTACAAACGTTAGATAAACCTTACAAACGTTAGATAAACCTTACAAACGTTAGATAAACCTTACAAACGTTTTTCTTAAACGTTACAAACGTTGATTTACGTCAGCGTGTTTTTTTTCTCGTTGAACGTCTGAAACCAGAATTGTTTCCATACGCCTGATGAAACTCCGCCCCCTTCTTGTAAATAAACGAGCTCTTCGGATTCGTCCATGTTGTATTTGGTATTTCGCAAGTATAATGCGGTGAAATCGCAAAATCGATTTCTGCAATAAACTACGAATTAAAACCGTAACGACGATAAGAATCTCCCAGCTCTAGTTCTCGCTCGCCGAACCGATTTTTACTAAACTACGATTTTTTTTAAAAACAAACAAGGCAACGTGACTTAAAAAACGGCGTAAAAAACGTTTTTCATTTAGTAAAAAAAAAAAAAAAAAAACACGTCCGATGCCAAAAAAATCGTGTCGGCGCTAAACTTTTTCACGTACACATTTTTTCTTTCGTATATATAGTATTACTCTCTCTCCGTTATAAATAGCTTTAATGACAAACGTGCATGAGTTAGAAATCTCGTTGGAGAATTAATGGTGTGACGTTACGACTTCCGTTTTAAAAAAAAAATAACAATAATAATAACTGAAAAAAAAAATTTGTATAAGTGTAGCATCGGTGATGTCATAGTTTCGTTAGTGGGAGGGGCTTAAATCTCGTATTAGAGCCGGGTATTAGTGTGTGTTGGGTGCAGATGTGGAAAAAAGAAACGATGTAGCCTCTCTCTGTTTCTCCGCTTCTTTCTTCCCGGTAGGTCTCCTTCGTCTCTCTCTCTTCCCTCGCTCCATCTCTCCCCTCCCCTCCTCTCAGTGGCGGTCGTAAGCGCTGGCGGTGGCCGTGGCTGCAGGTCCTGAACCCCGCGCGGCTGCGCCGTAGTAATACGGGGATCCTGCGGGACAACGACAGCGTCCACCGCTCGCGTTATTCAGCGAACAAACGTAATAACGAGGAAACTGTGTCTGGATGAATCGAAAGGGAAATGGATGAGGATGAAGATGAAGATGAGGATGAAGGATGCGAGTCCGGTTCCTTCCAGGACCTCGTTTCATCGCTACCCGTTTACTCAGTTCATTCATTTTAATGTATAATTGTTAATCCAAACTCATTGAACGCAGCTTTGGGATAATCGTAAAAGTCGTCAAAATAAAAATGCACTTAAGTATCATTTTTGTTATATAATTAAATTATATCTATGAGGTGTGGGGGGGGGGGGGTGGCTCAGAAACCGCAGGTTCAAATCTGCCACTAGGGGGCACTTGAGCAAGGCCCTTAACCCTTAACGCTTAACATTCCTGGAGTCCTGTCCCAAGCCCGGATAGATGGGGAGGGTTGGCGAAAGATAGGGCAAGAAAGCACGAGCCAAATCTAACAAAAAGGCCATCCGCTGTGGCGCCCCCTAATGGCAGGAAAAAAACAATCTTACAATCTTCTTTTTCTTTTTTACAAATCTTCTTTTTCGACTCCGTCAAAAAGAAATAAATCTACCGATGTTGTGGGCGAGTCCGAGTTTCTTCCTTATTATGGACTGGAAGATTTCAAATCTCACCATTACCAACCTGCCACTAGTGGGCCCTTGGGCAAGGCCCTTAACCTCCAATTTCTCACTCATGCAACCCAGACGTTAGGGTTTGCACAAGCCAATGCTGGTCCCAAGCCGGGATAGATGGTGGATGGTGGAGTTAGGAAGGGTAAAAAAAAAAAAACAAGCGCTAAAGCTAATATGCGGACCATCCGCGCTCTGGCGCCCCCTAATGGGAGGAAAAAAAATCAATTGATATTGATGAGCCCAAAATCGTTCTTCCTTGTTTTACCGGTACATCTCAGGTTCAAATCCCACCAAGCTGCCACCTGAGCAATTCCCCTTAACCCTCAGTTGTGGATAAGTGCGTAAATGATCGTCCGGGATGTTCTTCTTACCCACACCTCAAGGACAAAAAAACAACTCCATTTCCAGACAGGAAGCTAAACATATCCGTCTCGATCAGTGTGTGCTGGCGTTAAGTGCTGACGGGGCTCTTAAAGATGAAAAGTCTTTAGTATCACACTGAGTTTGGGAAGAAACTGACTGTTTTTCTCCATCAGACACAAATTAGCGGAGGGACAAGAGGATGACAAGAAAGGAGAAGCTGGATGGATGAAGGGATGAAGGGATGGAGCTCTGATGTTTTGCACAAACATTACAATACTGATGAATGTGTGTGTATGGGAGTGTGTAGGTTTTTATCTCACTAATCTATATCTCACTGTGCTTACACACACACACACACACACACAGATGTTTAATGTTCCTTCAGCCTACAAACACAGTAAAAATGGTGTGTGTGTGTGTGTGTGTGTGTGTGTGTGTGTGTGTGTGTTTAGGGTACCTGCAGGTTGTGTAGTCTGGCTAGGGAAAAGGCCTGAAGAAGCTGCTCTTTCTGAGCCAAGAAGAGAACCGTATTCCTGCTGAAACACTGCGAACAAAAACACCACACACACACACACACACACACACACACACACACACACACACACACATACACCTTGTAGCTTACAAGATAGAATGAGCAAACTACTGTGAACAAGAAATGCATTGTATAGTACGTCACTATTTTTGTAGACACGTCACTATGTCTATTTAGATAGGGTGCACAAAGTTTTGCACAGACCCCACAAAGCCTCTCTGTACCCCCCGTAATCTCTCTGCATGGTAGCAGGGTGGGGGTGGGGGGGGGGGGGGCTTAGTGGTTACGGCCTTGCACTTCGGATCCGTAAAATTCCAAAGACACAAACGTTGGGCCCCTGAGCATGGCCCCTAACCTTGAAGCTACTCGGTTGTATAAGTGAGGTAAGTTCGATAAGTGCTAATGCCATGGATTCCCAATCTGAACTCAACTCAGATTTGTCAAGTTTCTTTCCATTTGGCAGAACTCGGATATAGTGTTAGGGGCCTTGCTCAGGGGCCCAGATTGGTGTCCAACCAACTGTCTTGCCCCAAGACACCCTGAATCTGGTGCAACCTTGACCAGGGTAAAGCTATTGAATAAAGGCTCCTTACTCGAGTCTAAGGCATGGACTTGTTTCAAGTCCCAGAGCAGTTGATGGTTGAGGGCCTTGCTCAAGGGCCCCACAGTGGCAGCTTGGTGGTGCTTGGATTTAAACTTCTGATCCAAAGTCCACCACCTAAAACTAACCAAATGTCCCTTGATGGAGTCACCCCATGCTTTAGTCTGGCTAGAGTCCACCCCATGACCCCATCAGGTGCTGGACTCCAACCCTCCAGCAAGTGTGTGTGTGTGTGTGTGTGGTGTGTGGTGTTTACCCAGCAAGCTCGGGTTGGCGAACCTCCACGACTCGTTGTAAGTAGAATACTGCGGGTGGGTGTACGGACTCCCCGAGAACTCGCCCCCTGCCATGAGAAAGACAGAAGAAGGCGGTAAGAGACCGCTCGGGCGCGAGAGAACGAGCGTCCGCGGCGGGTCGCGTGTAAAACTCTGCGACTATCGAACGAGTGCAAGTGTCAATTTGCGACGGTTTTTCTCCTCCGCTGCTCCACTCGTTTCCTCTCTCTCATTCTGCCTCTCTGGGGAACCCTCTCCCTTCACTGACTGCCACAAGCTTTCCCTTTCTCTCGCTTCCACCCTCCGTCTCAGGCTCTGTCGGTTCTGCCTGGCTGCCTCCGTGGCCCCCCTCCCCACCACGTGTCAGCCCCCTGCTGAAAGAGAGCAAGAGCGATACAGAAAGAGAGACGCGTAAAAGTGATACACCGAGGAATAAAGTCGAGGATGAAGAGTAAAGAGATCCAGGGAGAGGGGGCGCTAATCGATTTCCCCCTCAAACTGATATTTACAGCATTTTTATCGAGGACTTTTTTGTTTGGGTTTAATACCGCTATTACGAAGACACTAATTAAGACCAGGGGAATAAAGGTACACGGAGTAGACACGGAATGAGCCCCGCTAACAAGATGTTACTTTTTGTGAGATTTGTCTCCGATGGATTTTTGTCAGTCTTTCATGTCAAACGGGATGCTAATTATTTTTTCCCTCTTTCTCTTGTTCTTTTGCTTTTGATGGATCAGAAGCACATCAGGGTGAATTATCCACCTCATAACGCCAGGGTACCCTGAGTCAGTGTAGATTTACCCCGGAATCTCTGGTTTCCTCCTCAAGAGTCCCCTTAAAGGCTGTTTTTGTACTCCCGCGTCGAGGCTACGCCGTATACCCTACGCCGTAACCTGACACGGACGTCTCCAAAAAAAAAGGAACTACCCGTTACGTCGTGATTGGTCGGCTCGGCAGTGTATTTCCAGTGTAGCATAGTTTGTATTCCGGGGTATTCCCCTACACCGCCATCTTTAAAGTCCATAGTGAAGAAGCAAAGCATGCAGATATAAGTAACTGTTCCACTCAGCCATGCGGAAACCCAAAACACAGATGAAGAAACTCAACACCACGTCACCGCCAAACTAGCGTTTTGGAAGAGTCACTGCAGAGTGACGCACAAGTCAAAACGTTCACTACGGAGGGTTTGCTCAGGGTTTGTTGGTTTCTTTCCTCAAGGCTTTGCTCAGGTTACTTTGTTTCTCTAACCAAAGTTTGGCTCTGGGTTTTTTCCTCAAGGGTTTGCTCGAGGGTTCCCTGTTTCTTTCCTCTTCAAGGGTTTGCTCGAGGGTTCCCTGTTTCTTTCCTCTTCAAGGGTTTGCTCAGGGTTTCCCTGTTTCTTTCCTCTTCAAGGGTTTGCTCAGGGTTTCCCTGTTTCTTTCCTCTTCAAGGGTTTGCTTGGGCGTTCCCTGTTTCTTTCGTCTTCAAGGGTTTGCCCGGGGGTTCCCTGCTTCTTTCCTCTTTAAGGGTTTGCTCGGGGGTTCCCTGTTTCTTTCCTCTTTAAGGGTTTGCTTGGGGGTTCCCTGTTTCTTTCCTCTTTAAGGGTTTGCTCGGGGTTTCCCTGTGTCTTTCCTCTTCAAGGGTTTGCTCGAGGGTTCCCTGTTTCTTTCCTCTTCAAGGGTTTGCTCGGGGGTTCCCTGTTTCTTTCCTCTTCAAGGGTTTGCTCGGGGTTTCTTTCCTCTTCAAGTTTGCCAGGGTTTCCCTGTTTCTTTCCTCTTCAAGGGTTTGCTCGGGGGTTTCTTTCCTCTTCAAGGGTTTGCCTGTTTCTTTTGTCTTCCCTGTTTCTTTTGTCTTCAAGGGTTTGCTCGGGGGTTTCCTCTTCATGGGTTTTCTCAGGGTTCCCTGTTTCTTTCCTCAGGGTTTCCTCTTCATGTGTGTGCTTGGGGTTTCCTGGGGTTCCTTGTTTCTTTTTTCTTCAAGGGTTTGCTCGGGGTTCTTCGTTTACCCTCTTCAAAGGTTGGTTTCTCTCCTCGCTGGTTTCCTCTGGTTTCCTCTAATCATCCAAAAACTGTCTGGCAAGAGAACACTGGCTACAATGCCCTGTTTTGTGAAGTCAGGTTGCATTCCCAACCAAGTCCTTGGGATCCTCAATGACCCTGACCAGAATGAAATAGTTACCGAAGATCGTCATTTAAGGCATATTAGTGCACCGGGACAGCATGTCAACAACAACAACAACAACAGAGTACAGTTACTTCCCTAGGAGCAGTAGGGAAGACCAGGTTGAGGGGACAGTCAGCTTGACAAGTACAAGAGAGGAAAAATCAAGGTGGAAATGTCCACGTGGGTGGAGCCTCTAGCAAATACAACTTAGAACCTGCTTTACAGTAGTATCTCACAAATCTCTTACTCTTCTGTCATGGTTGAAGAAGATTAGAAAGTTAGCCTCTAAACCAAGACACTTAGGTTGGGAGTTACCGTTAGCATTAGCCTTAGCATTTGTCAAATCCTTTGTTTTGCCTTCTTTAAGATGTTGATTGTTTCCTACCTTTTGGTCTGGATACATTACGGCTGCCATTTTCAAAAGTACTAGCTGTGGTTATGTGGCGCATATGACATTTTTGAAAGACACTTATGAGAGCCTTATAAGGCACTAAAGAACTTTATTCACTCGGACTATAAAGGGGGATTAGCTTTAGCGCCGGCCATGTGTTGTTGTTGGTTAATCCTTGTTCATTAGTATTTGAGAGGAGTTTAGCAGGATAGCGATATTTTGTAAATTAGCGTTCTTTTGTTGCAGAGCTTCATTGGCATCGATGGTAAATATCCCTTTGCTTTGTCCCTGTCACTGTGGCTACATCTTGGCTTAGATGATGGGGTAAACATGTTAATGCCCTGATATAATGCTAGCCCTCATATGTATCGCTCTTTTGTTTACTTCCACTTGTGACCACCTTTGCTAAACAGGACATTTCTTGACATCGTCCCTGTAAACTGACAGTACTGACGGAAACAAGCTTCGCGATCACATTTTAGTCAACGTTAAGGGACTTTGCGGTACACTCTCCAACATCTACAAGTGTGGCGTCGTCTTCTTAACGAGAGCACTTTTGGGGTAATTAACGATTCCGGCCGCTGACAGACAGCAGGGTGACACTGTTGCTGTAAATATAATGCACTTTCCCCGTGTCTGAGTGTCAGGCCAAATCTCTGCGGGTTTGTAAATCTGTGTTGGCCGTGAAGGCGGCGGCGGCAGGCGGAACCGTAAGCAAAGCTGGAGGAGAAGAACAGAGCGCTCGGGAGAATGGATGAATGAATTAGTCAAGGGTCAGCGATGATTCTCATTAAAAACAAATTACTGATGTTGAGAGGGGACAGCTGTGAGACTGGGGCCTAATGGCTCTTCCGTCCTGGCTCAGAACTCAAATACACCCCCCCCCCCACCCCACCCACACACACACTCCTCCTCTTTAAACTGTCCCGTCACCCTCCACCCCCCCCCCCACACACACACATTCCCTCCTTAACGTCCAAGAACCCCCTGGGAGCGCTGTCAACCTGGCAGACAGGAAGTGGCAAAGACACGAGCACCTCCCACAGGGACCTCGGCAGAAATAATGCAGGGGTGAAAAGGAGAGATAAAGAAAGAGCAGCGAGTGCTGGTGTATAAGGACAATAAAACAAAGATTTTCTTCAGAAGGACTTCATGCTTTGAGAGTTTTTTCTTACCTTTTTTACACTAACGTGAAATCTAGTCCAGGTAGGGAGGTTTACTCACCGGGTACCATTCCTGTGAGCGACGGGGCGGAGTAGCTGCCCTGGCCGGTTGGCGGTACATGGGGAGGGTAACCTGGAAGTGTGGTGCTGCCTAGATCACGACCTGGAAGAAAGAAAATAAATCCTGTGTGAGGAGCTTGAGAAAATGGTTCCTTCATCAAAACTATTCTGCCAGGACCTTATTCAGGTCCAATCTGCCAGGACCTTACACACGTCGAATCTACCAGGACCTTCCTCAGGTTCAATCTACCAGGACCTTCCACAGGTCCAATCTGCCAGGACCTTACACAGGACAGTCTGCCAGGACCTTCAACGGGTCCCATCTACCAGGGCCTTCCATAGGTCCAATCTTCCAGGACCTTCAACAGGTCCAATCTACCAGGGCCTTCCATAGGTTCAATCTGATAGGACCTTCCACAGGTCCAATCTACCAGGACCTTCCACAGGTCCAATCTACCAGGACCTTCCACAGGTCCAATCTTCCAGGACCTTCTACAGGTCCAATCTGCCAGGACCTTCCACAGGTCCAATCTGCCAGGACCTTCCACAGGTCCATTCTTCCAGGACCTTCAACGGGTCCAATCTACCAGGGCCTTCCATAGGTTTTTTATTCTTCTTATACCGCAGCGATTTATGTTTTCTATGATGTTTAGGGAGAACCCAATTTTCTTTTCTTTTATTGTTTATCAGTGACATTATTTGTCACATGGTTGAGTTTAAATGTGCTGTTACTATAGAAACGATCTATGATTAGGATCATTTACAGCCAGCGGTAAAATATTTATCAGAACCAATCATCCTGAACCGTGTGTGTGTGTGTGTGTGTGTGTGTGTGTGTGTGTGATGTCCCTTGTCGGCCACCATAATGAGACGTTACATGGATTAGGTGACCCCCATGTGGTTAGGAATTTCCCTTTTCTTTTAGTACATTCGCTCCACAAACACCCGAGTCTCTGTTTGTATAACAGTGTAATTAAACACACAAACACACACTGATGTGTAACACGACTGTACTGTAGTGTAATGTGTAGTGTAACATCATATACATGTTCCCTTATTCTGAACTTATTCACTCTCTCTCTCTCTCTCTCTCTTTCTCACTCATTCACCCTCTCTCTCCATCATTCACTCTCAATCTCAGTCCCTCTTTCTCCCTCATTCACTTTCTCTCCCCCTCATTCACCCTCTCTCTCCATCATTCACTCTCTATCTCACTCCCTCTTTCTCCCTCATTCACTCTCTCCCTCCCCTCATTCACTCTCTCTCTCCATCATTCACTCTCTATCTCACTCTCTCTTTCTCCCTCATTCACTCTCTCTCCCTCATTCACTCTCTCTCTCCCTCATTCACTCTCTATCTCACTCTCTCTTTCTCCTCTCCATCATTCACTCTCTCTCTCCCTCATTCACTCTCTCTCTCCTCTCATCTCACTCTCTCTCATCACTCTCTCCCCCATCTCCTCCTCTCTATCTTACTCCCTCTTTCTCCCTCATTCACTCTCTCTCCCCCTCATTCACCCTCTCTCTCCATCATTCACTCTCTATCTCACTCCCTCTTTCTCCCTCATTCACTCTCTCTCTCCCTCATTCACTCTCTCTCTCCCTCTCTCTCTCCCACTCTCCCTCCCTCTCTCTCTCTCTCTCATTCACTCGTCTCTCTCTCTCACTCCCTCACTCTCTCTCTCTTCACTCTCTCTCTCTCTCACTCTCTACTCTCGCGCTCGCTCCCTCTCTTCACTCTCTCTCCTCTCTCTCGCGCTCTCTCTCCCCCTCATCTCTCTGTCTCTCATCTCTCTCCTCACTCTCTCTCTCCTCTCTTCTCTCCCTCTCTCATTCCTCTCTCTCTCTCTCTCCTCTCTTCCTCATTCACTCTCTCTCACTCTCTATCTCTCCTCTCTCCCCCTCATTCACTCTCTCTCTCTCTCTCTCCCTCATTCACTCTCTCTCTCCATCATCTCTCTCATTCTCTCTCTCTCTCATTCATTCACTCTCTATCTCACTTTGTCTCTCTCCCTCATTCACTTTCTCTCTCCTCTCTCTTCCTCATTCACTCTCTCTCTCAATCATTCTCACTTTCTCTCTCTCTCTCTCTCTCTCCCTCATTCACTCACTTTACAGATAAAGTGAGAGATATACTCTCTCTTTCTGTCTCTCATTCTTACACACGCACACACACACACAAACACACACACACACTATTTCTTTCACTTATTATGCACACAAATTGATAGACATACATAGATAGATAGATAGATAGATAGATAGATAGATAGATAGATAAACTGAAAATGTATTAACGAAAGGAAATCTTTCCAACAGCATTTATCCATTTATACGTTTTTTAATATTATTTATTTGTTATTACTTTATTATCGAGTGTCACAATTTATATTAAATATGTATAGAAATAATTATAGTAAATAAACCCAAAGTCTTATAATATGGATATTTGATAAACCGCTCTGTCTGTCAGACTTACTCTCTCTGCCTGTGTGGTGTGTGTGTGTGTGTGTGTGAGTGTGTGTGTGTGTGTGTGTTGTGTGTGGTGTGTGTGTGTGTGTGTGTGTGTGTGAGTGTGTATCTATTGCTGTATTAGGATACATGACAGCTCTGTCAGACTGAATCATGTGCTTGAGTGCAGCGCTGTGCTGAAGACTAGAGGCCATTCATCATCATAAACACTCCTTCACGGACCCCACCATCGATCCCACTCAACACACACACACACACACACACACACACACACACACACCACACACATACACACACACACACACTGCACAGATACTGTTAGCCACATAAAGGATAGCAGTCTAAAAAAGAACTGTAGAGTGGACAATGTTATTAGTTTATTGTTGGTTTGAAGTGTAAAATATGGGACGTGGCTCCTTTAAGAATTGTGTTCCGGTTGCTTTTCCATATAAACTGGTGATACGGTGTTTAGGTTATACAGAAGCGCTTTATTGCGTTCAGTAAAAATGCGCTTTATTGCAGTAATACGGATTTGGGAATGCGTTAATAACGTTAACTTTGACAGAGACATCATATAGCTCTATATATATATATAGATATATATATATATATATATATATATATATATATATATATAGATATATATATCTATATCAGCCAATCCTGTGCTACACATTTTGATGTAAAGTTTTTTTCCGAGCTCGACTGCATCAGGATGGATATAGACACATCTCGCCTCTCTTCCTGTCTCCTGGGCTGCCATGTTGGACACTTTTAGCAAGCGTGCTGCGACAGAGAGACATTAGCGAAGACCGGGTACTAATCCACTCTGGGTCAGTGGACAGGGCGAACGAGGGAGAGAGAATGAGAGAGAGAGAGAGAGGGAGAGACGGAGGGTGAAGTCAGACAGGGCCGCGTCCTCTGAGAACAACTGTCAACCGGAGGAACGGACGGCGAGTGGAAAGAGGAAGGAAGAGACACATTTTCGTCTCTCTGCAGCCAAAGGAGTCAGGATCTGACAAGCTTCCGCCTCGTATTCCTTCTCTATCTGTAACTCTGTGTGTGTGTGTGTGTGTGTGTGTGTCTGATTCTGGATATTTTCCGAGGACCAAGCTATCCCTGATTCCTCCCTGCTGTCAAAACGTGATGCATTGATTTGAAGTTTATGTCGTACAATTTTCCATTGTATTGTATTGAACTGGAATCGTATCGTAATAGTGTGGAACGGTATCGTATCGCACCGGTAGCTGCTTCACACGCATCCCAATGCATTGTATGGTAATGTAGAGGCATGAAATACTGATACAAACCTGTTATATCCCTGTAGGG
This sequence comes from Kryptopterus vitreolus, assembly GCA_030449085.1. Taxonomy (NCBI): domain Eukaryota; kingdom Metazoa; phylum Chordata; class Actinopteri; order Siluriformes; family Siluridae; genus Kryptopterus; species Kryptopterus vitreolus. Next base: position 3,649,034 of record JACRUU010000028.1, on the reverse strand, counting down.
GACATTACTGATGCACACACACACACACACACACACACACACTTATACAGGTTCTGTTCTCCCTGAATGGTTGGCGGCCAAATCCCCTAATCCATGATTCCCTCGTTATGGCCAGTGTCCAAGGGGCTCTTAATTAGCGTTGTCTCATTCAGTGTACGCCGAAACAGGAGTGTGTGTGTGTGTGTGTGTGTGTGTGTGTGTGTGTGTTCTAATTACAGGTCTCTATCCTTTCCTCTCTGTCCCGCGAGAGACTCCGAAATCTGAATCTCAATCACAGAAGAGGTCTGAAATGGTTCCAGTGCCGACGCTGTGGTTTTAATGGTTTGGGTTCGTACCTACAGTACACGGATGATCTCGCTCATCACGTCAGTGTCATTATTCAGACGCTATTCATCTATTTATATTTTTTCTTATAGAATTTGTCCTAATGTAAATATACGCCTGTTGTTGTTTTCGTATGCACCTCTCTCTGGATAAGGACATCTGCTAAATCCTATACATTTCCTATATAAATGATCATTAAAGGCAATAAAATGATCTGACAACAGACTCAGACGATTTCAGTCTAATTAAATAAGTTAAACATAATTAAAATATTTGTTCGATGCTAGTTTGGGGGAAAAGTAGATGCATAATATTTAATACATCATACATCATACATCATTCTTACAGTGAGTGTTATTGTGGTGTGATGGTGATGTAATTGCTGTGCTGCTGTGTTATTGCTGTGTTGCGGTGTGATTGTGATGTGATTGTGATGTGATTATAGTGTAATTGCGATGCGATTGCTGTGATTGTGACGTGGTTGCGGTATGATTGTGGTGTGATTGTGGTGTGATTGTGATGTGTTTGTGGTGTGATTGGAATGTGATTATTGTGTGATTACAGTGTAATTGTGATGTGATTGCTGTGATTGTGACGTGGTTGCGGTATGATTGTGGTGTGATTGTGGTGTGATTGTCATGTGATTGTGGTGTGATTGGAGTGTGATTATTGTGTGATTACAGTGTAATTGTGATGTGATTGCTGTGTTGCCATGAGATTGTGGTGTGATGATGATGTGATTGCTGTGTTGCCGTGTGATTGTAATGTGATTGCTGTGTTGCTGTGTGATTGCAGTGTGATTGTGATGTGATTATAGTGTAATTGCGATGTGATTGCTGTGTTGCCATGAGATTGTGGTGTGATGGTGATGTGATTGCTGTGTTGCCGTGTGATTGTAATGTGATTGCTGTGTTGCTGTGTGATTGCGGTGTGATTGTGATGTGATTATAGTGTAATTGCGATGTGATTGCTGTGTTGCTGTGTGATTGCGGTGTGATTATGCTATGATTGTGGTGTGATTAGTGTGCGATGGCTGTGTGACTGTGGTGTGATCGGAGTGTGATTGCGGTGTGATTGCAGTGTGATTGTGGTTTAATTGGAGTGTGATCATGATGTGATTATGGTGTAAATTGATGGTGTGATTATGGTGGTTTAGTGCGTTTATTGGAGTGTGATCATGATGTGATTATGGTGTAAAGATGGTGTGATTGTGGTGTAATTGGAGTGTGATCATGATGTGATTATGGTGTAAAGATGGTGTGATTGTGGTGTAATTGGAGTGTGATCGTGATGTGATTATGGTGTGATTATGGTGTAATTGGAGTGCGATCATGATGTGATTATGGTGTAAAGATGGTGTGATTGTGGTGTAATTGGAGTGTGATCATGATGTGATTATGGTGTAAAGATGGTGTGATTGTGGTGTAATTGGAGTGTGATCATGATGTGATTATGGTGTAAAGATGGTGTGATTGTGGTTTAATTGGAGTGTGATCATGATGTGATTATGGTGTAAAGATGGTGTGATTGTGGTTTAATTGGAGTGTGATCATGATGTGATTATGGTGTGATTGTGGTGTAATTGGAGTGTGATCATGATGTGATTATGGTGTAAAGATGGTGTGATTGTGGTTTAATTGAAGTGTGATCATGATGTGATTATGGTGTGATTATGGTGTAATTGGAGTGTGATCATGATGTGATTATGGTGTAAAGATGGTGTGATTATGGTTTAATTGGAGTGTGATCATGATGTGATTATGGTGTAAAGATGGTGTGATTATGGTGTAATTGGAGTGTGATCATGATGTGATTATGGTGTAAAGATGGTGTGATTGTGGTGTAATTGGAGTGTGATCATGATGTGATTGTGGTGTAAAGATGGTGTGATTATGGTGTGACTGTGGCCTGATTGGAGTGTGATTAGGGATTGGTTGGGTGTAAATATGGTGTGATTACGGAGTGATTATGGTGTAAGTAGGTTGTGATTACGGTGTGATTATGGCATGACGTCATGTGATGATGATGTAATCCTCCTGACAATAAAAGTGTTTTCAAGCTTATTAAACTACACCTAAGTCTCACCTGACACGAGGGGGTAACTCTGAGGTCCCGCTACGCTTGGGCCCAAATCCGCTGCTGTCTGATTGGCCAGGCTGCTCTTCATCTCCTCCAATCCACCGGCCAGAGACGCCATCGCCGAGTAATCAGCCGTCTGCAAAAAAAGGGGGCGAGACGGTGAGTAAATCACAATCTACAAGGTGTGTGTGTGTGTGTGTGTGTGTGTGTGTGTGTGTGTGAACACATATTTACCAGCAGATGTGTCACAAATGAACGCATATTATTAATAATAATGAAATTAAAAGTTTTATTCTTTGAAAAGAGGCGGGTCTTAACATGACTGACAGGACAGGGACTTGTTCTGATTGGCTGAGCAGAAACGTTATGATCCTTGAAGATGTGTGTGTGTGTGTGTGTGTGTGTGTGTGTGTGTGTGTGTGTGTGTGTGTGTGTGTGTGTGTGTGTGTGTGTATGTGTGTATCCTTTGACTGACCCAGCCTACCCTGCTTTGTGACCTATTACTCATGCTGATCTGCCTGCCCACACACACACACACACACACACACACACACACTCACACACACCACACACACACACACACACACACACACACACACACACACAGCTGTGGTGGTCCATCTCTATTGGCTGTAATGGCTCGTGTCAGGCAGGTGGAGATTCACGGGGAAATTGATGTCACTTCTGCTTTAGCGCGTTAGGAGAAAGTCTAACGATGCTAAACGCCGTCTCTCCTCGCGTCTCTCCACACGTCTCTCCTCGTGTCCGTGCGCACCTGCCGCTCACGTGAACACTTTCGCGACGAATCTACAACCCCGAAAAAAAAAAAGATTTTTGTGTTGCGCTTTTCGGGTCGCGCATTTGTGTGTGTGTGTGTGTGTGTGTGTGTGTGTGTGTGTGTGTGTGTGTGTGTTACACACAGACTCAGAGCACGGAAATCCTGTGACCCCTTAAACCCCCGTCTGCACATCACTACAGCGAGGTTGGTGGACTGTGACCCAACCAATCACCAGCTCCCTCCCTCCTTCTTCTCTCTTTCCCTCCTTGGTTCTTTCTCTCCGTCTATCCCTCTCTTTCTCATTATTCTTCCTTCACACACTTATACATACAGCTCTTTAATTCCATACAGCATTTCTTGCCAGAACCTCCAGGTTTTGCCCCCCCCCCCCTCCCCATAATCATACCCATTGTTCAGTGTGTGTGTGTGTGTGTGTGTGTGTGTGGGAGTGAGAGTATGTGTAGATGGGGCGCTTGGCGTTGGTAATTGGGGATGATGAAGTTTGGCCGAGACCCTGACAGCGTCCTAGTGAAGATGGATGATTCTCATTTCGGCCTGTAAATGTTGTCAATTCTCCGGCCATCAGTGTTCATCTCCCTCTCTCACACACACACACACACACACACACACACACACACACACATACACACACACGTGCTCGAATGTCTAACAGCTGGGACAAAAGGATGGAGAAAAGATGCCAGAAGAAGAGAGATGATGCAGAAGACAAAGAAAAGTGGAATCTCTGATGCTGGGCTAACAAGAGTGTGTGTGTGTGTGTGTGAGTGTGTGTGTGAGTGTGTGTGTGTGTGTGTGGCACTTTATAAGGACCATCCAGTACTAATTTCTCCCATAAGAACTTCCTATAAGGTGAGTGAAGGAGAAAGAGAAGGTTCGAGTGAAGGAGAAGGTTTAAGTCCAGGTGAAGGAGAATAAGGTTCGAGTGAAGGTGAAGGAGAAGAAAGTTTGAGTGAAGGAGAAAGAGAAGAAAGTTTGAGTGAAGGAGAAGAAGGTTTGAATGAAGGAGAACGAGAAGGAGAAGGTTTGAATGAAGGAGAAGAAGAAGGTTCGAGTGAAGGAGAAGGTTCCAGTGAAGGAGAAGGAGAAGGTTTAAGTCCAGGTGAAGGAGAAGGTTCGAGTGAAGGAGAAGGAGAAGGTTCGATTGAAGGAGAAGAAGAAGGTTCGAGTGAAGGAGAAGGAGAAGGTTCGAGTGAAGGAGAAGGAGAAGGTTCGAGTGAAGGAGAAGGAAAGAAGGTTCGAGTGAAGGAGAAGGAGAAGAAAGTTCGAGTGAAGGAGAAGGAGAAGGTTTAAGTCCAGGTGAAGGAGAAGGTTCGAGTGAAGGTGAAGGAGAAGGTTCGAGTGAAGGAGAAGAAGGTTTAAGTCCAGGTGAAGGAGAAGGTTCGAAGGAGAAGGTTCGAAGGTTCGAAAGAAGGTTCGAGTGAAGGTGAAGAAGAAGGTTCGAGTGAAGGAGAAGGTTTAAGTTCAGGTGAAGGAGAAGGTTCGAGTGAAGGAGAAGGTTCCAGTGAAGGAGAAGAAGGTTCCAGTGAAGGAGAAGGAGAAGGTTTAAGTCCAGGTGAAGGAGAAGGTTCGAGTGAAGGAGAAGGAGAAGGTTCAAGTGAAGGAGAAGGAGAAGGTTCGAGTGAAGGAGAAGGAGAAGGTTCGAGTGAAGGAGAAGGAGAAGGTTCGAGTGAAGGAGAAGGAGAAGGTTCGAGTGAAGGAGAAGGAGAAGGTTCGAGTGAAGGAGAAAAAGAAGGTTCGAGTGAAGGAGAAGGAGAAGGTTCGAGTGAAGGAGAAGAAGGTTCGAGTGAAGGAGAAAAAGAAGGTTCGAGTGAAGGAGAAGGAGAAGAAAGTTCGAGTGAAGGAGAAGGAGAAGGTTTAAGTCCAGGTGAAGGAGAAGGTTCGAGTGAAGGTGAAGGAAAGAAGGTTCGAGTGAAGGAGAAGGAGAAGGTTGAAAGTTCGAGTGAAGGAGAAGGAGAAGGTTCGAGTGAAGGAGAAGGAGAAGGTTCGAGTGAAGGAGAAAAAGAAGGTTCGAGTGAAGGAGAAGGAGAAGAAAGTTCGAGTGAAGGAGAAGGAGAAGGTTCAAGTGAAGGAGAAGGTTCGAGTGAAGGTTCGAGTGAAGGAGAAGGTTTAAGTCCAGATGAAGGAGAAGGTTCGAGTGAAGGAGAAGGAGAAGGTTCGAGTGAAGGAGAAGGAGAAGGTTCGATAAGGAGAAGGTTTAAGTTCAGGTGAAGGAGAAGGTTCGAGTGAAGGAGAAGGAGAAGGTTTAAGTCCAGATGAAGGAGAAGAAGGTTCGAGTGAAGAAGGAGAAGCTTTTTCATCCAGGTGAAGGAGAAGAACAAGAAGGTTTGGGTCTCCAAGTTAAAATTTCGAGAAGAAGAACACGTGGCAGGAAAAGTCAAGTTTCTTTACATCCACATTAACCCTGAATCCATTAAGGGTTCTTCAAACGTCCACGTGAGGAACCCGAGCGTGCAAGAGGTCCATGGGAGGTTCTTCTCGGAAGCTGGAAGGAAATGGAACGCCGAGCAGAAGACGCAACCAATCAGAGAAGGGCAGAGGCTGATATTCATGTTTCACACAGTTTTCTCGTTTACTCTCACTTGCATTTTACCCTCATTTACATTCATCTCTCCCTCGTTCCCTCTCTCTCTCTCTCCATCTCTCTCTCTCTCTCTCTCTCTCCCGGGTCAGATATCTCTCCTCTGAAATGGCTCTCCTCCCCGTGCACATCAATAACAGATGAGGCTCCTAATCGCACAACACCAAAATAATTTCACCCCAAAACCCGTAACACATTTACATAATAACATTTCGTCCTTCTTTCTCTCTCTCTCTCTCTCTCTCTCTCTCTCTCGCTCTCTCTCTCTCTCTCTCTCTCTCTCTCTCTCCTTCATATTTTCTGCATGCATTGTCTCCTGGAAAAATTCCTAAAAAATGAAATATATTAGAGAAAGCGAATGAGCTCCTCTCTCTCTATGTGTGTGTGTGTGTGGTGTATGGTGGTGTGTGTGTGTGTGTGAGTGTGTGTGTGTGTGTGAGTGTGTGTGTGTGTGTGTGTGTGTGTGTGTGTAATAGGAAAAGGGAAGGGGAAGGTATTTAGTGGCACACGGCATTAAATGAGACCGACTGTGGAGAAGCCATTTATCGGTGTGCGACTCTGGAGCGGCACGTGGCAGCTCATACTGTGACACACACTGGCCAACTGGAGACACACACACACACACACACACACACACCCACACACACACACACACACACACACACACACACTTTATCACACGCAGTGTTTGTGTTGACGACCCAGACGTCACTACATGACCTCACACACACACACACGATCCTCATTCCCCCTGGTGTCTGTCTCGTTTTTTTATGTATCATTCTCTCTCTCTCTCTCTCTCTCTCTCTCTGTATATATCTCTCTCTTTCTTAGTACTCTCTCTATCTCTGTCTGTCTGACCCTGTCTTTCTCTCTATTTCTGTCTTTCTCTGTCTACATCTATCTCTCTGACACTTTTTTCTAACTGTTTGTGTCTCTGCCTGTCTGCTTCTCTCTCTCTCTCTCTCTCTTCTCTCTCTCTCTCTCTTTTTGTCTGCCTCTCTCTGTGTCTTTCTATCTGTCTCTCTCTGTGTATTTCTATCTGTGTCTCTCTCTCTCTCTCCCTCTCTCTCTGTCTTTCTATCTGTCTCTCTCTCTGTTTGTCTGCCTCTCTCTGTGTCTTTCTATCTGTGTGTGTGTGTCTCTCTCTCTCTGTCTTTCTGTCTATCTGTATCTCTCTGTATGTTTGTCTGTCTGTCTGTCTCTCTCTCTCTCTCTTTTGTCTTTGTGTTTCTCTCTCTGTCTGTCTGTGTCTCTCTGTTAGTCTATCTCTCTATGTCTTTCTGTCTCTATCTGTTCTGAGTCTGTCTCTGTCTGTCTCTCTCTCTTCATTTAGTCTCTCTGTCTGTCTGACTCTGTCTTTCTCTCTGTCTGTCTGTAGTGCACTTTGCATGTGTCTCTTTTTGTTAGTCTCTCTCTCTCTCCCTCTCTCCCTCTCTCCCTCTGCCTGCATGTATAATTAGTTCGGGACTCGTTGGACGCCTGATTTATCTCAGGCGTATTGACGGCGTGATTTCAGATGAAGTGAGGCAGACGAGAGTGCGGCGGTTTATGCGCTCCCCCGCCAAGCCCACGCCCGCTAATTAATAGATCCACCCTGAGTTAATGTTCCCACCATCACCCCAAACCGAGAGAGAGAGAGAGAGAGAAGAGGAGGAAGGAGGAAGGACAATCGGTGGGAAAAAGGGAGTAGAAGAAGGGAAATAAGAAGAAATATAGAGAGAGAGAGAGAAGAGGAGGAAGGACAATCGGTGGGAAAGAGGGAGTAGAAGAAGGGAAAAAAAGAAGAAATATTACGAGAGAGAGAGAGAGAGAGAGAGAGAGAGAGAGAGAGGGCAGATGAAAGAAAAAGAGGCGGTTGATAAAGGAAGCATCTCCTTTTTTAGAAAGAAGGAGAAGAGGTACAGATTGAAAAAAAAGGAATGGGGAGAAAGTGAGAGGTTAAAAGAAAGAGGGAAGGACAGAGCATGGAGAAACGGGGGAGAGGACGAAAGGAGGAATAGGAGGATGGGAGGAAAAGAGAAAATGGACAGGAAAAAAAAGGTAGAGCACGACGAACGTGTGCGTTATTATGATATAATATATATGATTCGGAATTATAATCTTTTGACTACAACAGTCGCATTGTTGAGATGTTCGAAGTGTTTGAGCAGTGGGGTTCAAGTTCTCACACACACACACACACACACACATGCACACACACACACACACACACACACACACACACACACAACACACAAACATCCACGAATCCCTGTCACAGTGTCTTTGTGCACTCCCGAGAGCTTTCAGGTTAGTCTGTTTACCAGGGGATGGTTCTGAGTGTCAATCATACACACACACACACACATACACACACACACACACACACACACACACACACACACACACACACCCAAGAGTCAGCAGTCTCTCTCTGAAAGACTAAAGGGTTCTGTTTATTTGGTTGTTTGGTTCCCTCTGAGTTTGATTGTTCCTATTTTAAGGAACACACACACAACACACACACACACACACACACATACACACACCACACAGCACCGACACCCAGCACGCCATACACACAACCTCACCAGACGAAATGGTTCTGTTGCTGTTTTGGGGATTTGGTTGGGGGTTTTTTTTTTTTTTTGTTGGTCCCTCTGAGGGTTGATTGTTCCTATTTTAGAGACACACACAACACGGGACCACACACACACACACACACACACAACACTACAGGGAGTGTTTCTGATTTTAAGAGACCAAATATACATATATTATATATATATATATATATATATATATATATATATATATCCACAAGTACTCACACACATATTCGCTCAGACAAACCCTGTGGAGCCGGCATTGACCCAGAGGTTAATGCCCCAGTTGGCAGGTTGCTAACCTTTGACCCCGTCAGCTTTAGTGCTCAGCAGTGAAATGGACTGAGGAATTATGGGGCTTTGAGATGAGTCTATAGATCACTGACACTGTCCCTGACCGTCAGCGGCGCTTGTCGCACCTAAACGCCCGATTTTACAAGTTCGGCGGTGTTGTTTTGTTTTTTTTTACGATAAAATTTTTGTAAAACGTTCATATCCTTTTTTAAGGGAGGTGGTAGCCCAGTGGTTAAGGTGTTGGACTCTGGACCTGAAGATCATAGGTTCAAACCCCACCACCACAAAAAAAAAAGCTGCCACTAGTGGGCCCTTGAGCAAGGCCCTTAACCCTAAATTGCTCAGTTGTAAGTCGCTCTGGATAAGGGCGTCTGCTAAATGCCACAAATGTAAATGTAATGTAAATGTAAATATCCTCAATAACGCCATCTTTCCATGTTTTTTAGCGTTTTTTTTCCCCCTACGTAGAATTGTTATTTGTTAAAATGTAACTTCTAGGTCAATATACAAAATGCGCAAGTTTAGCTATAAGTGTCTCTCATATTCAAATTTGTTACATAAAACAATAATCACAACAGTAATTTTTGGCAACCAGGAAAACAGGAGATACAATCATAACGCACAACAAAACATAACGCAAAAAGTAACGCATAACAAAACAGCTAGCTACAGTAATACCGTCATTTTTACAATTTTTGTCAAAAGATTTTGCCTCAATTCTTTTCCATTTGTCAAAAAAATTAAAGCTAGCTAGTTTTTCATAGGCAAAATCTTTACGCAAAAAACAATAAACGCAAAAATTGTAAAAGCTAAAAATCTACACAATTTTTTTATGACCAGCTGTTACATTTTTTGGCCTTTTTTTGACGACATTTTACCTCAGCTTTTCATTCTCCATAATACACTATAACGAGAAATAACTTTTCCCTAGCCATATATACCTTAAATTGGGGGCACTATGGTGGTTTAGTGGGTTAGCACGTTCGCCTCACACCGCCAGGGTCCGGGTTCGATTCCCGTCTCGGCCATGTGTGTGTGGAGTTTGTGGCATGTTCTCCCCCGTGCCTCAGGGGTTTTTTTCTCCGGGTTCTCCGGTTTCCTCCCCCGGTCCAAAAAACATGCACGGTTGGTTGATTGGCACCTTGGAAAATTGTCCCTAGTGGGTGTAATTGAATGTGTGTGTGTGTGTGGTGTGTGTGTGTGTGGACCTGCGATGGGTGTTGGCATTCCATCCAGGGTGTTATCCTGCCTTAATGCCCCATAGATGCCTGAGATAGACACAGACTCCCCGTGACCCGAGGGAAGATCGGATAAAGCGCTAGAAGATGAATGAATGAATGAATGAATGAATGAATGAATGAATATACCTTAAATTGTTAGTCGTATTCGCACATTTATATACGGTGTGTTAGAATGCGTTCGCATAAAATCGTCCTTTCATTTCAACTAGGCGACCCAGACTGCAATTCCAGCATGACAATACGCCTGCACACGACGCCATGACGCTCCATGCCTCATGGAAGATCTCCTGCTATGACACCCTCAACCCTTTATAACATCTTCCCAGGTTAGTAACAACAACAAGTATGGAATGGGATTGTCCAAGACGCACATCCGACACCTCCTAGTGTATTTATCTGCTAATTTCAACATCACTTTACCTCAGGATTTCATTAATACTTATATTTAACAAACATTTTACCTCAGGTTATAACCTGCCATACCATGTAACACTATAAAATAGTGTCCTCTAGGGTTTTTTTCCATGAGTAAACGTAAACCAACATTTCAAATGTGACATATATTAATTTTAATGAATGATTCTCCTTCATAGATCCTACATCGAAAGTCAATTAAAGTGTTTACGCTGATGTTTACCGCCACGTTTGTGGAAACAATTCTCCCTATTTCAGCTTGTTTCTATGGTTACACTAAATAAAGGAGATAAATAATTCACCCGGCTAATTAGCAAGCTAGCAAACATTTTCCTCGAGGTGTTTACATCGCTGGCGATTGCGTTAACAAGTTTGTATGTTTAAGACGAGTGAAATTTTAGCTACCACAGAGGAATAAAATGGAATGTGTGTGTGTGTGTGTGTGTGTGTGTGTGTGTGTGAGATCACAGCAACATTTAAGCCAAGCTAGCTAGCTGAAAGCCAGGTTAAAATAGCACAACGGCGAACGCACAATGTGAAAATGTATATATTTGTTTGTTTCAGTCATTTAATGCTATTTTCACCGTTTAATCGTTTAGTTTATTAGTAAACGTCAGATTTATCGTTGACCGATATATTGAATATTCGATATATATTTATATATAGAATTCGATATATTCCATTTTGGAAGGATTTGGGTGCGAAAACTCGCGGGAAAAGTTTTAAAGTAGCGCGGACGCTGCGGAAAAAAGTCTAATGTCAAGTGTGCAAGACCCCGAAACAAGTGTTCCCTACTTAACCCCTAAACCTCTGCGCCCCTAACCCAATTTAAATGAACACAAAACACACAGGCAGTGCGTCCGAAGCAGCGTAAGCTCACAAAGGCCAAGGGTCGACGTTAGGGTCCGGCGAGGGCACGGGGGTCAGCGCTGAGGTCGCAAACGGGTCAAGCGGCGCCGGCGGCCAGGCAAGTGAGCTTTGGGAAAGGGTTTGGGGGGGGGGCGGAGACACTGGGGGTTTCTCGGCTGTGTAGCCCCACCCTCTCGGCTCTTACCTGGGCGGGCCTGTTGGTGTCAGGGGTAGGGTAAATGTCAGGGTCGAACACGCAGTCCAGTACCTCGAGCTGCTGCGGCGTGAAGAGCTCCCCTCGCATCTGCTTTCGCAGGAAGTCCCGCCCTGAGTGGGCGTGGCCGTTCACCAGCGAAGAGTCCTGCAGATCTAAAGGGAATAACGCTTTTAGTCATCGGTTAATCAAAGGAAACATTTATTTTAACTTGAGATGAAATAAAATGTATTGCCCATTTTAAAAAAAAGCAAAAATGTATAAATAAAATAAATAGATGGTGGAAATTCACGGGTACGACGTGTTGACTATTGTATGATGATTTACCTCATAAATGTTGACAAATAAAACATCAACGTTTGCTCAATAAACATCGTCACAACCCGAAAAATTTTATTGAAAAAAAAAAAAAAAAAAAAAACATTTTTACATTTCTGAACAAATCGGCGATCTTAAACGAATCTGTGTAAAAAGCTTCTCGCACGTGATTGGTCGAGTTTCATTGGTTGGAAAAAAAAAAGGGGGTGGAGCTATGCTACTTAAAGTTTTTTATATTTTTTTCTAGCTAAATGTCCTTGTGGACTATTCTAGTCATCTCAACATGCTTTGTTTATTTGTTTGTTTGTTTATTTGTTTGTTTTATATTGATTCCACAAATACAAACATATATCCTGATCGTTTAAAAATAATAAGACCGTGTCTGATGAAGCCGTTACAGATGCTTGTAGATCTACACACACACACACACACACACACACACACACACACACTCACGCACAAAAACGAGTTATTGCAGAGTTTGTGAGGAGACAATTATAAGCGCTGAGAGAGCCACGGGCTGCGAATGATTACAGACAACGAGGCGCCGGGAAAGAGAGGAGAATAGAGACGAAAATCCCTCCCGTATATATAGAGCCAATTCATTTCTCCAAAACGCCTTTTTTTTCTAGAGACCTTAGAGGGCAGGAGCAATCGACACCCAGAGAGAGTGAGACAGAGAGAGAGAGAGAGAGCAGTCAAGAGATACATAGAGATAGAAGCAGGGAGTCAGGCAAAGAGGTAGATGGAGTGGCAGAGGAAAGACAGATGGAGAGACAGGTAGAAAGGCAGAGAGACAAACAAAGAGACAGATAGTGAGGCAGACACAAAGACAGATGGAGAGACACGAACAGACAGTAGATACACAGAGAGACAGGTGGACAGACAGCGAGGCAGACGGAGAAACAGACAGAAAGACAGACAGAGAGGAGGACAAAGACACAGAGAGACAGACGGAGAGGCAGACAGAAGTGGCGTCAGACAAAGGAACGGGCAGAAAGACATATAGTGAGGTAGAAAGAAAGACAGATGGAGAGACTCAGACAGACAGGCAAAGAGATACACAGAGAGACAAGTGGAGAGACATGGAGAGGCAGGCATAGAGATAGTGAGGCAGACAGAGACACAGTCAGAAAGACAGACCTAAAGGTAGATGAAGAAACAGAAAGAGACACAGACCAAGAAACAGACAGAAAGACAGACAGAGAGGAGGACAAAGACACAGAGAGACAGACGGAGAAGCAGACAGAAGTGGCGTCAGACAAAGGAACGGACAGAAAAACATAGTGAGGTAGACAGAAAGACAGATGGAGAGACATGGAGAGGCAAGCATAGAGACAGTAGGAGACAGTAGGAGAGACAGAAGAAGACAGACCGACTGACACAGTCAGAGACACAGACGTAAAAGCAGATGAAGAAACCGAAAGAGACACAGACCAAGAAACAGACAGAAAGACAGACGGAGAGGCAGACAGAGAGACAGATGGACAAGCAGACAGAAAGACAGATATTGAGGCAGAATTGGCGTCAAAGGGACAGAAAGATAGATAGTGAGGCAGACAGAAAGACAGATGGGAAGATGGACAGAGAGAGTCAGACAGACAGGCATAGAGGTACACAGAGAGACAGGTGGAGAGATAGACAGATGTGAAGTAAACTACAGCTCATCTCACTTATGTTTTAAACACACATCAC
>JACRUU010000028.1:3590641-3610641 GCA_030449085.1 Kryptopterus vitreolus | reverse complement strand
TCACACATCTGTTACACTTGTTTGGCAAACTTTTCACAAGTTTCTCTCTCTCTCTCTCTCTCTCTCTCTCTCTCTCTCTCCCCCCCTCTCCTCCTCTCTCTCTCTCTCTCTCCCTCTCTCTCTCTCTCTCTCTCTCTCTCTCTCTCTCTGTTGTGTGTGTGTGTGTGTGTTTTGTCATGGGATTTGGATTCTTATCAGCACAGGGAATTAAAAACTTAATTTACATTCAAAAACCAAACAAACACTTGTTTTGGCCACATGTTTGTTCCCTGTTTTTGAACATAACAATAATAATAATAATAATAATAATAATAATAATAATAATAGTTCTGTAATATCTGGTCGGAAATCTTGAGATTTTTCCATCCATGTGACTTTTCTGCTTTTTCTTTTGTCAAAGCCGATGGTGTGAAATGTTTGTTTGCTAAATGTTTGTTTGCTCATAATAGTTTGTTTCTTCTTCTCTTCTTTCCACAGAATGCAGTGAAAGTTTGATCAGTCAGACCTTGACCTCAGAAAGGACTTTTCTTCAGGAGGTACTGCCATGAAGAGGTCAGAACTAGTAAAAAGTGGAGTAGAGAACAGGATATATATATAGTATATATATAATATATATATATATATATATATATATATATATATATATATATATATATATATATATATATAGATAGATAGATAGATAGATAGATAGACACACACAATGCACTCTATGGGTTTACTAAGAACTTCCCAACTTTATTACTTGATTAACATATGAACAAATTAATACAATGATGTGTTGTTCTGTCTTTTTAAAGCAACACAAATAATTCCGACTATATTAATGGCTACAGTTATACAGTACAGTATATTCTAGTCACATTGACTTTGTAGCTCATCTCATGTATTGCTTTAATTGCTTATTTGGCCGATATGCGCATGCGGGTCTTTATTATTAGTCTATAATATAAATATCAATGCAAACAAAAATATACATATAAAAATATATTTTTAAAATGTAATGCGTAAATTTGGTGAATGGAATAGCTCCAATAAACGTCACAAAAAAACGCGAGAACTTTTCTGCACTTCTGCTGAAGAATTGTTTTCTTAAAAAAATAAAAACTAAACTTAAAACTAAAACGTTTTTTTTTTACACGTAATATTTTGAACAAAAATATTCGATTTAATTACGGATTATTCATTGTTCACGTCACGCGTCTAACGTGATTTCTAACGTGTAATAAAATATATAAGGACGGGTTTTTATAACAGGTATTGGAATTAAAAAAAAAATGAATTACATATTTAACGAAATTAAATAGCTTTCTCTCCTGGTTACTTTTGTTTTTGTTTGTTTTTACTTTAATAATAGGAAGTGTTACTTTAAATTCTGGCGCAAAAAAAAAAAAAAAAACCGCGGGATGCTAATAATAATAATAATAATAATAATAATAATAATAATAATAATAATAATAACGGTAATAGTAAAAGGATCCATGTGTTTATTGAAGCTTGTGGGTAGAAATAATGAAGCTTAAGGATAATATAAATTTAAAATGATGTAGCCCGCGGGTCAGAAGGGATAATACCGACCCAAGGTCAATCTTTTAATTAACGTATGTCGGGTTTTTTTTTTACCTCCACGGCCTGTGGGTGTGTGTCCGGTGTGTGTGTGTGTGTGTGTGTGTTCTGGCCGGGTTTGATTCCCGACGGTACAGGAACCGAACCCCAGCGCTGAAATGACGCGGACTGACGCGCATGTTACAGTAACGTCTGCGGGGTCCCGAATAAGCGCGCTGGGTAACCACGTGACCGTGCAGTTTTGCATTAACACCTGTGCGCGTTAACGATCGCACTGTTATAAAGACAAAAACCAGCAATCTCTGCTTGTAAATCAGTTAATAAACTAAAACACACAATGACCTCTAAAACGCTGTGGACGTGCATGACGCCGTCATACGTCTATAATGTCATGCAGAGAAATGCAACACAACCTTGAACGACCTCCACAATGCCGTCGAGTAAAATGTGACATTACCCGATGACTGGTGATGATGTCTTTCAAGCTGGAAGCCATGTAATGTGAATTATTACACGGGCATCCAATAGTGTTGTGATTAACACATACGATGACCGCTAAACTCGGGGGAAATGAACATGTAACCTTCAGTGCTGTCTGTAACGTTTGTAAATGAACACCTACAATAAGGTCAATAGTGCTGCAAGGGAAGTCGAATGACGCGGATAATGCTGTCACTAAAATTGGACATTTCCTGATGAAAGTGTGTGCGAGTGGCGACGTTATGAATGATTTCATGGCCTCTATAATGCTGCCTGTCCTTTACAGTGATCACTGCAATTATGTAAATCGACAACGAACGAACCCCGCGACATTTCCATAATGTCCTTAATGTGCATTATTGCTTTATCTGTGTTAACGTTAAACCTCGTGATTAACACATCAGTCAACATTGAGCGATGAAATAGTGTAAATGAACAATAGTGTAAATTAACACCTATAAATGCTATAACCTGCAATGACCTCTATAATCACATTAATGAACACTATGGAATGACCACGAAAAATGACCCTCGTTGATGTACCGATCACTGAAATAGTGCGTAAACGTGCACGTGGCCTACAAAATGTCATAAGGAGCACTACAGTTGGAATTAATAAAACATACAAACAAATAAATGGAAACACTTCAATAATGAATGAGTCCTCCGATGTAAATGAACACACACACACACACACACACACACACACACACACACACACACACACACACACTACACACATGCGCGGGTTTGAGTGAAAACTCACAGAAAACTCACACACTCGATGCATTTGTGTTAATAGTAAACAAATGAAACGGGGCTTCGCATCGACTCCTGAGGGTTTTGGAGTCCTGTCAGTGTCCATAGGGAGCGTTATATAGAGCTGTAGGTGTTCACTGCTGTTAAAGTGAAACTGAAAAGCAAGGCCTTTTCTCTCTCTCTCTCTCTCTCTCCCTCTCTCACCCTCTCTCTCTCTCTCTGGTCTCAGGTTTATAAAAGAAAGGTCACGGCATGTTTTCACAAACACTGACATCCACATGCTCAAAGAACTGGTTTCATCTTTTACTTCCGTTTCTCTCTTTCCTCACACCACGGTGGAAACAGAAATTCCAGTGTGTGTGTGTGTGTGTGTGTGTGTGTGTGTGTGTGTGTGTGTGATTTCTTTATAATTTAGTGCTTTAAAAGGACATCAGAGGAAGGATAGAGGAAGGATGCTGAGGCCTTTTATAACTTAAGTTTCTATTTGTTATAAATATTCAATATGCATTTGTGCATGTTTGGTGTGAAGACAGATTTCAAATGGACCAAACTCGCCCCGGAATATTTTTATTTATATTTTTTGTGGACGTCAAGTCGTTCTAATCAGGAATTGTTTACTATTGTTTACAGAGCAGCGGGAATTCAAAAGAAACGTGTGTTTCGTTATTTTTGATGTTTTTATTTCCTCTTTTGTGCAAACAAACCAAAAAAAAAACACTATTCTTAGACGTTCTTTAAGCCTGGAAGGTCATGGATTTGCCACTTTTTGGGCCTAACGGAGAAAACTTTCAATTCTGGAAAAAACTGTATTTACCAAATGACCATAAATGTTAATTATATCCGATGATATTGATGTTGGGGACCCGTCATCATCATCATCATCATCATCATCATCATCATCAGTATCGTCGCTTTGTAGAAACACCAATTTGCAGCTTATTCTTTTTTCATGTTTTGCGTGGGACCCGAAGGTCCCGGGAATTCTGTCACCTGACCGTTAAAGCCCCGTAGAAACACCTCTGCATTGACGGGGAATTACTTTGTGTGTTTGTTTGACCATCCAGGAACCAGCTGTGGTGTTGATCGATCCCAAGACAGCTGGACGTCTTACTACTAAAACTCTAACTTGTGTGTGTGTGTGTGTGGATCCATTTGGAAATAAATAAATAAATCCCCCTCAAATTGTTTGTATATACGCTACATTAATGCAATCACATTTGGGTTCGCTGATGACGTCAGAATGGCAGAGATAATTAACCCCCCCCCCCTCAAATCGAAATGAACTGATGCAGAGAGACGCCAAACAGAAATGAGGATCTGAGCACTTTCCACTTTCTTCCCCTAAAGTCTCGTCGTTCATTAGTTTTTTTTTTTGCGCCCCCAAATATTCTCCTCATTAATTTCATTAATGGCGTAATTATTTTGTTGTCGTGAGCGCCGCTGATTGGCTGTGCGCGGCGCTGGAACCGGAAATAATCGCGTTAGACCGAGACGCAGGAAGCAAAGCGGACAATTAAAACAATAAGTAAACAGATAAATAAGAAGGAAGGAAGGAAGATCAACAACATTAATGAAGATTGTGTGGTGTTTGGTGGAGTGTGTTTTTATTTATCCAAGCTTGTTTTGGGAGGTTCATTAATGGATGTTGTCCACTAAAGAAAAATTGGGGTTTTATAGTATATAATAATAATAATAATAATAATAATAATAATAATAATAATAATAATAATAATATGTTTTAGAAAAGAAACACACAAGCTAAACATTTTTCAAAATAACTTTTTTTATGTCAAATAACTTTTTATGTAAACAACAATATGTCAAATACTGGACACAAATTAAAGCAATAATGCATATAGTAAAACTTTTTCATTATTATTATTATTATTATTATTATTATTTGTATTTTCTTTTCCCACCCATACACCAAATAATGCAATTTAATCCTCCTTCATTTGAGAATGCATTTTGGCTGTTTATTTTCCATTGTTAACCCTTTTTTTTGCTCATACATTCAATCATTTATCCATATTATTAACTCATTATGTGTCATGCATCAAAATAATGCCGTATGAATAATATTTTTTAAATAAATCCAGATACAAAAAAAAAAAAAAAATCATTTTCTTTGGTCGAGGAACAATTGTTTATTTGCATCAAAGGATGTGTTATAATTATTTTTTAATCATATTAAAAAGCCACTTTGTAAAAATGCTATTCCATCATCCAAATATATTTGTAGTCCTGACTATAAATAAATCAGATAAATAACTACTATTTTATAGGGCGTATAACCCTTAGTTAACAATAAGCGGTGTGTGTGTGTGTGTGTGTGTGTGTGTGTGTGTGTGTGTGTGTTAGAGCCAGGCTTGGCCTTGTAAACCTGGGTGTACACATTTGGCCCAGCACCAGGGCCAAACAAAAGAAGACATGAGGTTTCACCATGAGGCTTTTTGTTCACGAACCCCATGTGACGTGTCGTGACACGCCGGGGTCAAACCGGGCCTCCGACGGAGCCGAACACTCCACGAACAATACCTCTCAATGCAAAAGAATCTCTCAATGAGGAATAACCACGCAGCCATGCAATATGGAGTTTGGAGGAGTCTATATCCTACACGCTGACCCTATAGGCTGATTTATATTCATATTAATACAACAATGAGCAATTTAGCTGTGTTTTTTTTTTAACCTTATTCTCTCTTATTCTTGTGTTGATTTAAAAAAATACAAAATAAAGAATAAACACGAGAATAGAATTTAAATGATATTTAGAAAATATTGCATTTTATATATAAGGGGTTCATCTTTTATATATTCATATATATATATATATATATATATATATATATATATATATATATATATATATATATATATATGTATGGAAAAATAGCAGTCATAATCCTTCTTTATATAGGTTTTCATTTGCATCTACACCAGGTAATGCACGTCTCCATGCGCTGGTGTTTGGTAGCTTCAGTGCATGTGTTATATGTGGTGCATTAGTGGCCCTTGAGGTCTCATTACATCCCCCTATGATGTTTGCATACGCAGCAGGAACAGTACGGCGTGACCGTCTGCCTTCCTTTACACATCGACCTCCGTGTATCAGTTTTTCACTGGTGTTTTTGTCGCTCTGTTCAGCGTCCGCGTGCCCGGGTTGAGGTGCGTAGCCCGGAGGGGGGGGGGGGGGGGGGACGAGGAGGCGGCCATTTTGCCTTCTCTTTACTGTGGGACGTTCAAATAAGACTCTGAGAATCACGGTGCACATCCGTGTGCTTTTCTGATATCCGGGATCGACATTAAACAAACAAATAAATAAATAAATCGACACGACGAAGTGAGGGACGTGGGGTGTTTGGTCGTTTCCCTCTTTCTCAGAGGAAAATGTAACCTTTGAGAATCGAGCTGATGCGCCGCTGCGATGGCCTTTTCACAATCAGATAGCGTCCCAACCACGACTCCGGCGTCATCTCCTGCTTTGTGCTTCTGAGATTGTACAGGAATTGTCCTTTTCTTCTCCAAGAGCTAGCAGAGAAACCTCAGTAAGGGCCGCCTCGGGCTTTCAGACGCGTGGAGGGGAACGAGCAGGGCCAAGAGTGCACTCTAAAGGGGGGAGGTCGAAAAAATAGGAGATGTATAAGAAGGCAATGAGAAAATGCATTAAAAATAGGCGATCTTTAATGTTTATGTCATTTCTTTGCCTGAATATTTAAGAATATTTATTGAACACATGCTAATGGTAATAGGGAATGCATATATATATATATATATATATATATATATGTATGTGTGTGTGGGTTTGTGTGTTGTGTGTGTGTGTGTGTGTGTGTTGTACTTGTATACATTTGTACCTACCTTTAAATTTATTTATTAGTTTGCATTGGTTATTACAAATTCATTCCTAATGACCTCCATGCTTGTTGTTCTCTCTCTCTCTCTCTCTCTCTCTCTCTCTCTCTATATATATATATATATATATATATATATATATTGGATAATAGGGGGCACGATGGTTTAGTGGTTAGCACGTTTGCCTCACACAGCCAGGATCCGGGTTCGATTCCCGTCTCGGGAATGTGTGTGGAGTTTGCATGTTCTCCCCGTGCCTCAGGGGGTTTTTCCCCGGGTTCTCCGGTTTCCCCCTGGTCCAAAAACATGCACGGTAGGTTGATTGGCACCTTGGAAAATTGGCCCTAGTGTACGAATGTGTGTGTGTGAATGTGTGTGTGATGGGTTGGCATTCCATCCAGGGTGTATCCTGCCTTAATGCCCATAGACGCCTGAGATAGACAGACTCCCAGACTCCCCCATGACCCGAGAGGAAGATCAGATAAAGCGCTAGAAGATGAATGAATGAATGAATATTGGATAATGTTGTTCATACACTATAAGCCACATATGAACAAGTAAAGTGAGGTGATTTGTTGTGCTGTTTATGTGGAGTGTGTGCAAACATGTTTATTGACATGTTTATCGCTCATAGCTGCTCCACATTACACGTTTTGCAGCGTTTACTCTTAACACTTTACGTCTGGACACATTTTAAGCATAATAAATGCTGCGAATAAAGTGCACGTGAATGATCTGAGAATGTGTTCCTTAAAAAGCAACGACCACATTAAAACTCGAATGACTTTATTAGAGGCCTTTCCATTGGCCGAAGTGTTTTGATTAGGACGTATGAGTTATAATATATAATATACTCTGTACCTTAAATGCCTCCGCACTTTTCTGCATAATTACACGCTTAAAGTGTGTAAATAAATACAGTTTGGATGTCCAAACAATTAGTATCGTGTATCCAAGTGAACTGATCATCTATTACTGATCATTCATTCATTTTCTACCGCTACCGCTTTATCCGATCTTCCCTCGGGTCATGGGGAGCCTGTGCCTATCTTAGGCGTCTATTAAGGCAGGAAGGCAGGATACACCCTGGATGGAATGCCAACCCATCGCAGGGCACACACACACACACACACACACACATTCATACACTAGGGACAATTTTCCAAGGTGCCAATCAACCTACCGTGCATGTTTTTGGACCGGGGGAGGAAACCGGAGAACCCGGAGAAAAACCCCCTGAGGCACGGAGAGAACATGCACAAACTCCACACACACATGGCTGAGACAGGAATCGAACCTGGATCCGTGCTAACCACTACGCCACCGTGCCCCTTATTAGTGATCAAAAAAGAAAAAATTAGTAGTGCATGTTGGTTTAGTATATTAATAAATAGTACTAATTAATGAATAGTATTTGTACGATCAGGGCGCGTCTGCTTAATGCTGTAAATGTAATAGCACATCAGTGTCGTGCATAGACAAATATATACATACATACAAATAATAATAATAATAATAATAATAATAATAATAATTCTCTTTTTAAATTGTTAACTCCGGGATAGTCATGGCTTTCCCACAGAGTTCCCGCGATAGTGAACAGTTGGCCAACCTTTTTTTCACCCCCCTCCCCCCCTCCCTTCCTTACAGACCGGAAGTTTGTCTGCCGCCTGTCTCCCCTATGTGGTCTCGAGTCACAACCTGGGACAGTAAATAAACAGGTGAGGCGTTAATGTCGTGTCTCAGTGTGTCCGCGTGTGTTTATAACGCTTAATAGACCCTGCGTTTAGAGTCTTAACCTGTTTATTAGGCACGTCCCCGGCTCTTAGCGCGGCGCACGCACTCGCGCACGTGCAGAGGGAGCGTTATACACTTGCTAGCGTTGTTAGCTGTATAGAATCATCGTACGCGCGTTATAACCGCCTTCTGAACCCGTCGAAGAGAGTGGTGTGTTATCACGGGCTTTGCGGCGTGTGTGTGTGTGTGTGTGTTTTTGTTGGGCTGTCCTGCGCCTAGAACGGCTTGTCGAGGGCGGAGTCTCAAAAACACACCACGTTGCCTAGACACGTGCACTACATAGGGGCGTGACTGGATAGGCTGACGCGTAGAGTGCAGGGCGCGACGAAGGCACTAAATGGGAGATTTAGGACACAGCCGTGAGCTCAATGGCAGGGCATTGTAGACTCCACGTGTCTTATGAAAGCCCATAATACCACTCATAATACTGCTGGCTTACGTGTTTTCTGTCCCATGAATATGTATTAAATTACTCTATATAGTCAATTTTGTTTTATTTTATCAGCTTTTTATTTTCTCCGGTGTTCTTCTATAAGTAGTCTGTGTTTTTTTTAGTCTTACGAGTTTCTATCCAATCAGATTTCAGCCTTCACATCACGTGTCCCTGATATCTTTAAGTACATGCTCATTGAAGGCTCTTGTTTTAACCAATCAGATTTCGAGGTGGAAATCGAAGGCCTCTAGAAGGCGTCCAGTAAGGTCAGCATTTTCACGCCTTTTGATTGGACGGCCAAAAGAAGAAAGTGATTTAGTCGCATTTACACAAAATAAATTTGCACAAGGATTCTTTTCTGTTATAGAACGTATTCAATTACAGCGTAGTGCGTAAAAAGTATGGCGCAGGACGTAAACGATGACTTCTTTAAATTGCTTTAAAATATTAATATCCGTAATATTGAATGTTTATGGAAAGTACACTTAAATTTGAAATATTCACTATTGACGGTATTTAAAAGTTTGACATTGCGATATTATCGCTAATATTCGATATATCGCCCAGCCCTAGTTGGCGTTATTTTCGCCGATGTGAGATCGCTGTGGTCACGGAAACGAGAGAGAGCGAAGGTTGTGTGACAGAGATAATTAATAAAAATATCAATAAATTTTTTTGAAGAATGAAATATTGTGTGTGCACAAAAATAATTCCTGATCATTTGGCTTTTGCGTTAAGGCCGCCGGTCGGGATGTTCTCAGGCTACCAGGAGCGCGAGGATTACGAAGACGAGCTGTACGCCGAGGAAGAGGCCAATGGCGACTCTGGACCTGACAGCGATCTTGAATTCCAGCTCTATTCCCAGCTCCATTACTGCCACGATGACCTGGAGAACCTACCCGAGAACCGTGTGGTGGCGGCTCAGGGAATTCGTGAACCTGGCCGGAGACTCCACCCTCCTGCTGCTCCTCCCGACGACGCCATTCTGATCGACTCGGGCCCGGACGTCATAACGGTCTCGGATAACACCGAGGAGGAGGAGGAGGAGAGCGTGTGTGCCAGGAAAGGTCAGAGGTCAAAAGGGAAGGGGGCGACCCTCGTTCAACAGCGTCACGGGCAAAGCAAAGTCGAGGACGTGGTAGTCCTGGATTCGGAGTCGGACAAGAGTTCTGATTCGGGATCGGTCCCGCCATATGTCGTGGATCCGGATTTGGATTCGGATTCAGACTCGGACGGATTGGAGAGCTGGATGATTCTGGGTCGGGAAAAGGAGGACGGAGACCAGGACATACAACTTAACGTCTTCTCGGTGCGCAACATGGACCAGCCAGGTGAGTGTGTGTGTGAGTGTGTGTGTGTGTTCAAAAGCAGAATTATACAGTGTTTTTTTTCCCCTCTCTCGCCCTTCTGGGAAGACGTGTCCGCATGTAAAACGTCGGCGGAGATTACAGACGGCGAATGTTTCTGTCGGCGCATTTTTATTTATTTTTTCTGCCGAGCCGATTTACATGCGCGTGTTTTACACGTGAAAAAGGCAATGAGGGGAATCGACTTGTTTCCCGAGGAGACAAAGCAACTAACAAAGCTCATGTCAGAGAGACAGACTTTAATCAGAGATAAATAAAAGCTTTTCCTTTTCTTTTTATTCTCTCTATCTCCACTCTGCGTTACTGATCAGGACATTGGGGCTTCAAGTCCCAGTGTAGCCACGCTGCATCTCTTGGGCCCTTGAGGAAGGCCCTTAATCGTCAGTGCCGATTAATGGATAGAATAATTGTTATAATACTCGATTACTAAAATAAACAATAGCCCTAATTCGAGATGTCGCCTGAGGGGCATTGTATCATTCTCACACCTAAGCTAGCAACAACGCTGACACTGCCTAGATATGTAAAGAAAGCATTTCCTCTTTATCACACTGATAGTATCAATTGTTTTGAGTTGTATAAAGATGGCAATATAGCTACGTATACAGATGCCCCCTACTGGTAATATGACAAATTTACCTCAGGAAAAGGGTCAAATGTACCTCAGGTAAGCGTTCTTATTTACCTCAGGTAACGTTTCCTAAAATTTACTTCAGGAAAAGGGTCAAATGTACATTCTTATTTACCTCAGGTAAACGTTCATTTCCTAAAATTTACCTCAGGTAAACGTTCATATTTACCTCAGATGAACATTTCCTAAAATTTACCTCAGGTTTAACGTTTCCTAAAATTTACTTCAGGAAAAGGGTCAAATGTACCTCAGGTAAACGTTCATATTTACCTCAGATAAACATTTCCTAAAATTTACCTAAGGTAACGTTCTTATTTACCTCAGATAAACATATCCTAAAATTTACCTAAGGTAAACGATTCCTAAAATTGACTTCAGGAATAGGGTAAATTTTGTCTCAGGTCAATGTTCATATTTACCTCAGGTAACATTTCCTAAAATTTACCTCAGGTAAACGTTCATATTTACCTTAGGTAACATTTCCTAAAATTTACCTCAGGTAAACATTCTTATTTACCTCAGGTAAACATTTCCTAAAATTTACTTCAGGTAAACATTTCCTAAAATGTACCTCAGGTAAACATTCCTAAAATTTACCTCAGGTAAACAGGTAAACATTTCCTAAAATTTACCTCAGGTAAACATTTCCTAAAATTTACCTAAGGTAACATTCTTATTTACCTCAGGTAAACATTTCCTAAAATTTACTTCAGATAAACATTTCCTCAATTTTGCCTCAGGTCAACATTCATATTTACTTCAGGTAAAGGGTAAAATATATCTCAGGTAGACGTTCGTATTTACCTCAGGTAACATTTCCTAAAATTTACCTCAGGTAAACGTTCATATTAACCTTAGGTAACATTTACTAAAATTTATCTCAGGTAAACATTTCATAAAATTTACCTCAGGTAAACATTTCCTAAAATTTACTCCAGGTAAACATTTCCTCAATTTTGCCTCAGGTCAACATTCATATTTACCTCAGCTAAAGGGTAAAATATACCTCAGGTAGACGTTCGTATTTACCTCAGGTAAACTTTTCCTAAAATTTACCTCAGGTAAACGTTCATATTTACCTCAGGTAAACATTTCCTAAAATTTACCTAAGGTAACGTTCATATTTACCTCAGGTAAACATTCCCTAAAATTTACTTCAGGAAAAGGGTAAAATGTACCTCGGGTAAACATTCATATTTACCTCAGATAAACGTTCATATTTACCTCAGGTAAACATTTCCTAAAATTTACCTCAGGTAAACATTTCCTAAGATTTACCTAAGGTAACGTTCTTATTTACCTCAGGTAAACGTTTCCTAAAATTTACTTCAGGTAAACATTTCCTCATGTTTGCCTCAGGTCAACATTCATATTTACTTCAGGTAAAGGGTAAAATATACCTCACGTAGACGTTCGTATTTACCTCAGGTAAACTTTTCCTAAAATTTACCTCAGGTAAACATTTCCTAAAATTTACCTAAGGTAACATTCTTATTTACCTCAGGTAAACATTTCCTAAAATTTACTTCAGATAAACATTTCCTCAATTTTGCCTCAGTCAACATTCATATTTACCTCAGGTAAACATTTCCTAATATATACCTCAGGTAAACATTTCCTAATATTTACCTCAGGTAGACGTTCATATTTACCTTCAGGTAAAGGGTAAAATATACCTCAGTAAACGTTCATATTTACTAGGTAAATTTCCTAAAATTTACCTCAGGGGCGTTAAAAGAATCGATTCTACGAGGCATTACTACTTTTCACGCTAACGTCCGAATTTCGTAAAAGGAATAATAAATATCAAAACAACACAACGATAAATATTACCGTAAATATTTCCGATGTGTCAATTGCCAAGAAGGGCCAATCAGTGGCAACTTTCTGGAATTTGAACCCGTCACCTTCCGGTCAGAAGTCTTATTCGTTAAGCTAGCGTTTCACGAAACGAGGAATTACACCTTAGATTATACCGTGAATTATTATTATTATTATTATTATTATTATTATTATTTGCTTATACATTCCTTCTTTCTCATGTCGCTCCTCACGCTTCTTTCTTCATATCCGTTTTTTCCCCCTCTTTATCGTCCTCCCTCCTTCTGTCTATCCGACCCCAAACCGCTACCCGCCCCCCTGTCGTTTGAAGGGTTCGGACTACGGCGGGTCCGTGGGCCTGCTGTTTCTGCTCTGCTGCTCAAGCCTCTCGCTCTCATGTGTAGAGAATGGGGGCCTCAGTGCGGGCCATCACACACACTCTCCGAAGAGGGAAAGATATACAGAGAGAGAGAGAGAGAGAGAGAGAGAGAGAGAGAGGAGAGAGAGAGAGAGAGACGGGGTGGTGGGGGGGTCGGTGACTTGTAAGGGGGTAAAAAGGGGGTCCTTTTCTGTCTCCTTCTTTGCTCTTCGTCTCTTCCCTTTCCTGTTCTTTCATTCTTTATCCGCTCTCAGTCTCTGATCTCTGGAGTTTGACTTTGAGACTCACAACCAATAGGGGTAGTGGTGTGTGTGTGTGTGTGTGTGTGTGTGTGTGTGTGTGTGTGTGTGTGTGTGTGTGTGTGTGTGTGTGTGTGTGTGTGTGTGTGTGGTGAGAGAGATTTTGGGGAGTCGACTTGCATGAGGAAACAGACACTTGAGCCGTTTCAGACAAATACATTTTTTTTTTAATAAACATGAAATCCCCCCTTCTTTTTTTTTATTTTTTATTTTTAAATGATTTATACTGGAAAAAAAAACTCTTAAATATTTAATTCCGAATATTCCAATTTAACGCTGTCTATCCAGACATCCAGATCTCGAACTTTCCGGCTCATGAATACACTCATGAGAACAATATTCACTTGTTCTAAATCTAGACGCACCGTTGCTGTAAACGAGGCGTAGCTAGTGTATTCACGGTAAATGTGCAACATCGAAGAGTACGAATGTTTACCTCAGATGTATTACAAAATTGCTAAGAAAAATGTCCCGGGGTAAAAAAAAAAAAACCAATATGCTACGCTGTGGACCAACTTTGCATTAATCGCTATCGGAAATTTACGTTGCAACATTTCGGCGAAAGATAATAGTTTAGCTAGCTACGTCTTTTATACAGATTTATTAAAAACTACGGTAATCCTGGAAACCAGACTGTAGTGTTTTAGCTTTAACACCAACCAAAATGGATTGTTAAAACGCACTTTTGCTTAAAACTCGGTTAGTGTAAAGTTTTGTCTAATAATAGTTACAAATGGGAGCAAGATATACATAGCAGGGGAATATTTTAAGGTGCTAAATAGCTACTTAAGCGATTTATAGAACGCCATAAGAAAGCCAGACAGAAGTGCGACAGCCACCTCGGATGTGTTCGTGGATTATTAAAATTTCTTTAAACAAGGCTTAGCTAGCTGGTGTATTCGCAGTAAATGTTAAACATCAAATACGAATGTTAAAGCAACAAAATATGCTGTGGCATTAAATGCTATTGGAAATGCGATGTTAAGTTGAAACATTTTGGCGAGAGATTAGTTTAGCTAGTTTCTAATAGTTTAATAGTTTAGTCTTTTATTCTGATTTATTAAAAGCTATCCTGTAATAATTTCAGAAACCAGACATTAACTTTGATTTTAACCTCTATGTTTTTGGATTGCAAAAACTTGACGCACTTTTGCTTAAAACGAGGCTTAGCTAGTTAGTGTATTCATTGTCGAATAATAGTCTCCAATCGTAGCCAAGATATACATTTCATAGAATATGTTATGTTGGTAAATTGCTACTTAAGCTATTTATAGAAAGCTCCATTGATCATGGAAACGACCCCCGACGTATATGTGGATTATTAAAACCTTACCGTTTCTATAAACAAGTCTTAGCTAGCTAGGGTATAAAAATATCAGTAAATATCAGGAGTATGACTGTTTACTTGCTGTAAATAAAAATAAATACTTGTGTACTTTTAAACGTCATTCTGGTTGAAATATTTCACACTTAATATTCAACAAAGGTATTTATAGCAGCATTTGGAATGGTATTTATACCTCTTTTTGGAAATTCCGTAACGAAATCAGTCTCGGTCATAGTGGGAAGAGATTTTGCGCCTATTACAAGGGTGTTTGCTAAAGTCACTTATTGATTTAGGTGATGAAAAGCAGGCGGCCTGTTTACGAACCACATCGGGCTGGAAAAGACAGGCGTCCCGATACTTTTGGTGTATGTAAAAATAAAATGGCAGACGATTACAGGGCCACTTCTATTGGACGTTTTTTTTTCACAGAGGAAAATGTTGTGCGTTTGAACCTTGTAATCAGTTTGTTGCTCTGTGTGTGTGTGTGTGTGTGTGTGTGTGTGTGTGTGTGTGTGTCCAAAATCCAGAGTGGAACCAAAGGGCAAAAGGGCTGTGTGTGGTGTGTTGGCGTTCATGGCATATGCTTTTGGTGATGGAAGATGAATAATAGAAACAGTTACCGCACCCAGATATTTTATTTGTTGTTTTTTTTTTTTTTTTTTTTTTGCTTTACATTTTGCGCCATTTTCCGGGTGGACAAATGAAATTGGACATTGTGTGTGTGTGTGTGTGTGTGTGTGTGTGTGTGTGTGTTTGTGCGTAAGTATGGTGTTACAATATGTGACAAACAAGCAGAGAGTTCTGGACAGCGGTGACTAATTTCATTTGGCCGCTGAAAAAGCGAACACAGATGCGCAGACACACAAATCCGCTCGTCCCGCGGCGGCCGTGTGCGGCGCGTGTCGGCTGCAGCTGGTGCTGATAAAACACAAGGCAATGTGATTAGTGCATGTTTCCATTTCGGAATACACGCCATGGAAATGCGGACGAGAGTCCGGGCTATTGTTATACGGTTGGATGGATTGGCGGGTTTTGTGTGTTTTTTCTCTGTTGTTGTTGTTGTTTTTGCCGTTTTTGGAGAAGATTCCACACAAGCAGTAGAAATAACCAAGCATGCTAAAATTCATTGCTTCTGCAGACTGACACTGGAGACTCCTTACATCCTCCCTCGTTCCCTGGATTTTTCCAGGCAGCGGTGGTTCTTCAGCACATCGATGGTCAAAGCGTGAAATTCTCCCTACGCTCGAAACTTGAAAATAATTAAAAAGTCATTTTTAGTTTTATTTATTTTATTTTGTTTATGTTTTCACCTTGGTTTGGTACAGCGAGCTTCCGTAGTTCTCCGCCTCCCACACTATAGGAATATGAAATACAACATGGCAGCGCTCTGACAAGCTTGTTTCCAAGAGGGGCGGGGTTTGTAACTTCAGACATTCAACAAGCCAAATCCCCGCAGTAATATATATATATATATATATATATATATATATAAAGACAAATAAAGACTCGATGTGGAATAATGGGATGTTCAGATAAAAAACAACACCGATCTCAAGCTCAAGTGTCCCCGATTCGTTTTGTCCCCATAACGTATCCCACTAGAAAACGAAACACCTTCTAACCAATCACAATCAAGCATTCCATAGCATTGCAGTGTAATTTTACTATTTATCGATCTCTTTTTAAGCATCCTTAGTTATTTTATGGCCAGTATCCAACATACGTTTTATTTTCCCACTTTTTTATAGACCCGAGTGTCACAGCACTTTTGTTTAGGGCTCGTTTATACCAAATACCCAAATTACAGGAAAATTAACCTGTACTTTTTACTTAAACTTCATTTAGTGGTCAGACTTTTTTTTTTTTGTCCCCCCCCATCCTTCTACCTCCCTCCCCTTTTTCCTTTCATCCCCCTCACTGTCGCCCCATGATCACCAAACTTTGTTCTGAGCTTTGGGGCACTCGGGCCTGAGTGCTCCCGAGGCCAGTGTGTATTTGTGTGTGTGTTTGTGGGGACACAATTACAAGTCATGAAGTCTGTAATAAAGGTAAGACTTTTTCACTTTTGCACTTTTGTACGTTCAGATCGAATACGACGTGGCGACCAGTTTCTGTTGCTTCCAGCAAAACTTCTATAATCCGACCCATTTCGTACACAATTAATAAGTAATTAGTACGGTGCCCTTTTTACGATGACACTGATTCAGCGACGTGACTAAAATCCACGTTTATTTGAACCATTTCAACAGGCAAGTAGAAGTACAGTGGCCTACTGGTAACTGTTAATAAGTAAAATAAAGCAGAAAATATACTTTTCACAAACAGAACTGTAGCTCGTGTCGGCTACATAAAGTCTTTTTTAAAAAGTAAGAAAAAAAGACACCAATTCTATACTGTAGCGACTTTATTTATTTATTTATTTATTACATTTTCTAGTGAATCTCAATTTAACTAGCAAGAACAGATAAAATAAATAAATAATAATGTGAAAATAAAAACCTAGCCTGGTACTGGGGTGGTATAAAAAAAAATCTGTCGTAGCGACGTTTTACCTGATTTGAATGTTCGTTAATAGGCTTTGAGCAAGTGTGATTGCTATCTATCTATCTATCTATCTATCTATCTATCTATCTATCTATCTATCTATCTATCTATCTTATTTATTTATATACATTTATTAAAATATTATTGTAATGCTCTGGAATCGTTTGTAACATTTACTCAATCCAGCAAAGTTCATAACTCTGATCCGACGAGTCAAATCATCCACACGTTTTGCTGTTTGGAAAGCTACGGCTACTTTAATCCCTATTTAATTGTCCACATTCCCAACAAACATCAGCTTTATTTCTTCATTTTATTTATTTACTCACTTACCATTTCTTTTGCTTACCTTTCTGTTTATATTTCTCTATTTATTAACTTACCTACTTATTCATCTTCCTATTTCTTTACTTGCTTGCGTCCCGATTTATTTTTGCCTGTTTATTTGTTTACTTGCTTATTTATTTGTCTGTTTATTCATTAACTGGCTCACTTACCTCTTTCTTTCTTTCTTTTAGAATATCCTATTTTTTTTATTTGTTTATTTACTTGCTATTTGTTTATTTGCCTATGTATGCGCTTATTTTTTACTTTGTCTCATTTATTTCCATAATTATTATTTATCAAGTTGTTTATTTGTTTGAGGAAGGATGTCAACACGTTACACATTCTTGCAGATGAGTGTGTGTTTGTGTGTGTGTATATGCATATACATGTACATATATGTATGTGTGTGTGTGTGTGTGTGTGTGTGTGTGTGTGTGTGGTGTGTGTGTGTGTGTGTGTGTGTATATATATATATATATATATATATATATATTACATAGTGTATATGAGTCTATAGTATATATATATATATATATATATATATATATATATATATATATATATATATATATATATATATATATATATATATATATATATATATATATATATATATGTGTATATATATATATATATATATATATATATATATATATATATGTATATGTGTGTGTGTGTGTGAGAGCATTGTGTATATGTGAGTGAAATTTTGTGTGTATGTGTGTGTGTGTGTGTGTGTGTGTGTGTGTGTTGCGGGGGGGGGTGGGATTCGGCCCTTATCTGGGCACCGCAGTGCCACTTCAGCTGAAACACCACACCCATTTCTACACTCTGTGTGTGTTTGAAACAGACCCCAACACACACACACACACACACACACACACACACACACGAAACACACATGAAATCACTTAAGTGTGAGTTGTTTGTTCAGGGTTT
The DNA here is from genome assembly GCA_030449085.1 of Kryptopterus vitreolus. Taxonomy (NCBI): domain Eukaryota; kingdom Metazoa; phylum Chordata; class Actinopteri; order Siluriformes; family Siluridae; genus Kryptopterus; species Kryptopterus vitreolus. The sequence goes on along the minus strand of JACRUU010000028.1, from coordinate 3,592,117 downwards.
AGATTTTTTGACATAGTATTAAATTGCGTATATTTTGTACCAAATTTTTTTTTGGGGGGGGGGGGTGGGTGGGTGGGGGGTTACTTTTCCGAACAGTGGTGTTGCAGTGACGCTAACTCGCACTACAGGTAGCTAGGACGAGATTAGCCATCGTTATTTCTTTTTCACGTTTTATTTTTCGTCCGGCCAGAAGCGAACCTTGCGATTAGAATTCGACGTAAAACTAAACTAAATTTTACTCGTGAAAAGTTCTGGAAATCTTTTCCACACCCAAATTTCAGAAAGAAAGAAAGAAAAAAAAAATGCACCCAAGCACAGACGTAAACTAATCCCATTTTTGAGACTCGGCTCGCACCCTCGCTCCCAGCGCCCGGCTGTTTGGGTGGGCTTTAGCATGGGACAGCAGGTAGCCTTAATCATGTTACGCACTATTTTAGAGGCTTTCGATGGGAGGGAGGGGGGGGGTGGGGTGATGGCAAGCTTCCATCCCAATTTCATACTAAACGGTCACACGCCAGGTCCGATTAGCCGAGGAAGCCATTCCGGCTCTGTCGCACGCATTTCCTACCACATATTTTTGCCATTTTTACAAAAAAATTTTATTTATTATCCCCCCCCCCCCCTCCCCCCGTAATTTGTAAATCCAATTTTTGGGGGAGTGTGTATTTAATTTACTGGACTGAGCAGTAGTAAATTAGCATTATATTATTATTATTATTATTATTATTATTATTATTATTATAACTATGTAACAGTATACGCATATATGTGCGCAGATGTAGCTATTTTATTTAAGGTTATTTTTAAGGAAAATATACATTTCTGATCTAATTATTTATTTATTACAATTTTTGGACACATTTTGCCTTGCAAATTTCATGTTTTAAAAAAAACGCTGGTGTAAGTTTTACAAATATTTATTTATTTATTTTGAATTGACTTTGTTAGACAATAATAAAAAAAGTTACAAAAATTAAGCAGAATCTAATGAAAAAATTAATTTTGAACTTATTTCAACAATGGAAGGAAAAATCCGGTATAATGTGTATTTTTAATATTAATTTGTAGACATTTGTATACAATAAAACGCATTATATAATTATTAAATTTGAGCAAAATATAACCCAAAAAAACTCAATCACGCAACATATTGTATAGATAAAAATAAATAAAATGAATCATTTAAAAATCACCTTTTTTTACTTTTCTTTTTAACAATTTGGAAAAGCCCACGAAAACCTCAAGAGCAACATCTGGGTTTGTTTTTCGCAGGTGCTCATTTGTTTTTTTTTTGTGTTTTTTTTTTTTTTTCCCCCCTTTCCTGCATTAACGTTTGTTCAATATAGAATTTCTGCGCGCGTGGGTTTGTTTTCAGATTAAATTTCTTTTTTTTTTTTTTTTTTAAAGAAAACCCTCCCGCCCACGCTCTCCTTTTCTTTTAGCGTGAATTTGTTTGCCTCGTAAAGAAGGAACTCA